>JAVSBS010008123.1:59334-147986 GCA_033124195.1 Coracias cyanogaster | reverse complement strand
TGCAAAGGCTGAGGCCATGGACATCAATCCATCAATTCATTTCCTCAGTTCCACTGGGAGCGTAAGAGCCCAAATGGTTTCCCTGTTCCATCTCCTCACAGGCACGTGCCCAGATATAATGCTTCTGCTCAATCTGAGCTCCCAGCGGCAATATCAAGCTACAGCTACTTAAACATTTGTTGGTAGTCAGTGTCTCCATCTCTGAGAAGACAGCGTGAGGAGAAGAGCCAGAAGTCTGGAGTAATCCCTGAACACAAACCCCTTTGTATGCAGGGCAGAAGGTGCAGGAGGACACAGGGCTCTGTGTATTTTCTCCCTTAAAATCATTACATGGCTCCATTCATACGCTTATAATTTCTTCATCCTTCTTTAATCTGTGACTACATTTCAGATGAGCAATTAAATTAATCAGGTCTTTGCTGCATTGTCCTTTACTAATCCATCCTCACTGGTTTGCTGACCTTTCTCTTTGAAGCTATTCAGTGCTTACTGCCTGCCTGCCTCCATCCCGACGCAGAAAGGACTATTCACAGTGAAATGCTTTAATCACTCCTGCTCAGGGTAGAGGGAAGAGGGGATGGCTCCCTGCAAACTGACTGGCGAGAACCAACGTGTCCAGGTTAGCTGCTGTGACTGGCAAATACAAGCGGGGCCTTATTTGCTCCCATGCTTCTGTAATTGCCCTGGCAGGCGTGAGTGAAGCTGCCTGCAGCCAAGGACACAGGCAGGTACCAGGTGCTGCCAGGGGCTGGAGCTCTGGCCTCATGCATGGCTTGGGACAAAGTTATCTTTACTGCAGGTCTCAGGTTCGACCAGCCCTTTGGAGCAGAGGCCAGATTTGTGGTGTTGGGAACATGCAACTCTATACTTGTCCCGGAGGCTGGCAGCTTGCTGGAGCTTAGTGAGAGCAAACACGTACCCACTGGTGGCAATCTAGCCCTGCTTGAGAAAATGCAGTCACAGATAAAATGTACCCACAGTAGCTGAACCGGCAAATAACTGAGCTGTGAAATAATAAACCGCACATGGTGTGGGCCAAGATGCTGGGTGGAGGTATAGTTCAGCAGTTGCCACAGAGGATTGCATCCTGGTAGCGGCAGGAATAACACGGTGAGTCTAAACCTTGCCATGGGAGAGCAGAAGCCAGTGGCCTTTCTTCCTGTCTGTGCTGGGGCTCAGCTGCTGAAAGACTTTGCTGTCTTCCTTTCTCATTCACTGGTCTTTTCCCGGGAGATCCCTGAGCACACCAGCTCTTTTCAAATCCAGGTGTCTCAGGGGACAATCCACCCAGATCAGTGGCACAGATGATCTAAGGAAACCTCATCCAAGGGCATAACAACAGACCACTCTGCTGACACTCACTTGAGCTGCTGTCCCTATCCAGGTGGGGCAAATTGAGAGATGATGCCTCTCGGTTACAATTTTTAGAGATACTCACAAATTCTGCTGACTGAATTGCATAAAGTGGTGTGTCCTGAAGTCCTTCCAACAGCTCTCATCAGTATCTGCAGCTCCATCCCACTCTGTGAGGAAAAGGCAGTGGGTGTGCCCTGTGTTGGTGTGTAGCTCACCTGGAATAACCTGAGAGCTGCACACCCGCCTCGGGAGAGGCTGCCTTGCTTAGGTCCCTGAGATAATCTGCTAATATCCTCCTTTTCATCAGCTTTCCTCCACGTTGTGCGACTGGTATGTGAAGCTTTCCGGATATGACTTGCATTCAAATTTCACAGATGGCATTTTTCCATTTGATCATTCCTAATGGTCTGGGCCTTTCAAGAGCCTAAATGTATGGAAGCATCTAACTTGGGAGTATCGGAAGCTTTAGACAGCAGGTAGGTCCTGGGGTGTTTGGCTTGGCCAAAGAACCAGTATCTTCAGCAGGCAAAAATATCACAAATGTAAAACCTAACAACATTGGTGACCAAAAGAGAACCCATTTCTGGCATCTCAGGTACCATAGAAATAATTTTCTGAATTTTCTCTTAGAGCAGCTACCTAAATTCTGCCTTATTTCTGCTGTCGCCCCACCACAACCACTGTCAGTCTGGTTTTGTCAGGTATCTCACTCCCTCATTAATCAGCAAGCTTCAATTTTGTGAAATGGTATGAAAAAGGCTATTTTCTCTCTCCAAATGTGAAGAGACAATAAAACAGCTTTAAAAAAAAATGAACAAAAGGACCTTCTCACCTGTGGGATGGCAAATGTATGATTCATGTGAGGGACTGAACAACACCTGTGATGCTTCCGGTGCTGTTGCATGCCAAGAGCAGGATGGCTCCACTCCTTCCAGCTCAGCTCCTGCCTTGGCCACAGACACTTGCCTCTCTGCAAGGTACCCCAAAGAGGTTTGTTTTCGCACATCTTCAGGAATGGTCCTGAAAAGTACAAGTAGCATGGCAGGAGTGTGAATTTACAGCATAAAGCACATCATTCTGCTGGACCACAAGAAAGCTCGAGGGAGTGAAGGAGAGATAGCAGAAAATTACTTGTTGCTATAGTGCAGGGAGGTTTTGTGCAAATTGGCAGAGCCCTACTTGATTGCTTTGTTTAGCCTCAAATTGCGAAGCATTAAGGAACCGCATGAACCAAGGCCATCCACCACCCACCTCTCCTCAAAGAGAGGTGAGGGCAAGCTGAGCCTGGGGACCCTTGAGCTTGACAGCAAAGAAATCTTGCTCTGGGAAAAAGCTGCAGCACTGTCACTTCGGGGAGTGAGCAACAGCCTGCAAGGACAAGGAGAGGGCTCAAGAGGAGCAGGACGGAGAGGAGCGAGGTGGCTGCTGGGATGTGCCCAGCACCTGGCACAGCACCAACTCTTTGCTGTGCCAGCACCAGTGGCTGGAGGGCCCGGGGTCCTTCCATCACCCCAGCAGTGTGCAGCCTCTTTGGTTTGAGAGCAGCTAGACCCTTTTTGGCGGGGTAAGCTTTATGCATCTACTTGGCTTCATGTTTCATAGCAGGTGCTCCCTTCTGTGGAGTGGGACTGGGCTGCAAGTTTTTATTGGTGTGGACTTGAACTCCCAAATGCTATTTTCGGGGAAACTGAAGACCGCCTTCAAAATTAACAATAGATAGCTATAAATCTTACTCAGTTACCTAGCAACTAACACAATAAAATCCTAAGGTTAAAAGGAGAAGGGTTATTTGGAGATACCTTGGGGAGCACATAATGGCCATTTGCATTCCTGGGTGGGAGGACAGAAAAAAAATTCCTGGGATATTTACAAATTACTGTATTGATGAAGGCAAAAAGGTGAAATTACTCAGTGCGGTTTTAATCAAAATACCTCAGAACTGACAAACCTTACAAAAAAAATAGTAGTCAAATGGCTGTGATAAAGAGTACTCGGAAAAAGTATGGTGATCTGTGGAAATAATGGAAGGGTTTTGTTAAGTTGCTAAGCTCACTTTGTTGCTGTTTCTGACATCTGAAGTGTGTGTACCACAGACTAACAGCGTAATAAATGCTCAAAGTGAATTTGGCCAGTATATGCCTGACGGAATATGCCCTAGAAAAACCTACGCAGTGTGAAAAAAATGTAAAACTGAAGTAACACAGCATGATTCATCCCGGCCTGGGTTCCTGTTATGCACAGCACAGATTGAAATTCCATATCCCCACCTCAAACTGGGGTTTCTGCACAGCCTTTTCTGCCTGCAGTAATTGCAAATCTCAAAGATGGAATGAGTGGAAACTCTGAATTGTTTCCCTCCTAAAAGACCCTCACGGGGGAACGCTTACCCAGGAAGGAGGAGGCTTGGTGGAAGAACTACGCAGTGAAATAGCTGCCTGGTTCCTAGCACACTCCTTCAGCAGCTTTGGCACTTAGAAGCATTTTTTAAGCCCTCCTTTTGTTGTTGAAAGGCTTCAGACAATAACTGCCTAATAACAGTCAGCCATTTATTACCTTCAGGGTACTAGATGGTAACAGGATTCATGTTGAGCTGTAATTCTTCGGCATAGGCTGCTGGCAGGAGGACCTGCAAGGGGACTGACTTGGTCTGTAACAGCCAAATTCACCTTGACATCACAGAGTGGAGAAATGTATGGGTCCAGCAGACAAAAGGAGAGCTGATCTCTGCCAGACCCCAGTGTTTTCTGTTGGTGGTACTGCTGCCATGGTGCTAATGGACAGGACTGGACCATAGGAGGCACAGGGGTGTCAAAGCTGATGGAGGGATGCTAAGATCTTTCTACAGGTATTTTTGAGGTGATCTCGTAACACAAGGCATGGTTTGCGAGGTAGGAGGAGAGCTGGGAGCACTTTCCTGGAAAGACCAGAAAATTTTCCTGGCTGTATACACAGAAGTGTTGAGTCTGCCAGCTAGCTCCCATCCAGAAGTGCTGGGCCAGAGCTGGAGGCAGAGACTCCAAGGTCTTTGGTGGCACAAGCTGTCCCTGTATCTCCCATCCCTATATTTCCCATCCTCTTGTTGCAGCTACTGCTGTGGAGTTGCATCTCCTCTTCCTCAATGGTAAGAATTGCCTACTGGGCTTGGACACGAGTGACTTCACCACTGCTATTTGCTCAAGCTGGTGTCCCAAAGAGGATGGAGGTCACCGAGAGAGCAGAGCCCTAATGGCATCTCCCTTCCTCCACATGTAATGGTGGGGCATGCTACAAGGTGAGACTTGGTAGAGCTGTGAGGGTGGACACATACCGTGGGGCTGGGCAAGCTCTGCAGCATCATGGGCTGCTTCTTTCCACCTTCTGCTACCAGGGGCTAAATTGACCTGAAGAATTTCATTTCTCTGACCAGAAAGCATAGCACAACGTGCATGTTGGACTAAGATGCTCTGCAGGGCTTGTGACCAGAGCTGCTGAGCCATGAGGGCTAACACAGCCTGAGTACACTGCAGCCACTGCAGCACCTGCCTTGTGTCCAGGGCTGCTTTCCTGCATGGCTCCCACGACAGCCTCTGTACCCACCTACCCTGTGACAGAAAGTTAATGCAGGAGCTGCATTTTACCTTTCCCTGAGCTCTCTGAGGATTTTAATCACAATTATTTCTGTAGTATCAGGTACAACAGGGAGCAGGAAAAGAAGAGCACCTCTGTCATTTTCCTCCTCTCAGCCACACATCTCAAAAGGGAAAAGGTTCCATCTCATAGTGCACAGGTGGAGCAAACTGGGTTTTAAACTGGTTTTGTTGTGAGAAGGGCTCAAAGAAGTGTCATCTCTAGGCAGGTTTGGTTGAAACAGAAATGGGAGGGGAAGATGACGTACGGAACAATTTATGTGACAGCAGAAACAATAATATGTCAGACAAAATGTCTGGCATATATTATTCATGTGTCTCTATTTCTGAGCCTATTTGACAGCAGTATCTGACACCCTCCACCTCCAAGCTGAGTCTGTCTTCTCTCAAGAGGAAGATCTACATGTTTATAAAAACAAAAATACAAAAACCCCTTTTGAAACTACCTCTCATGATAGCACAGGTAGGGCTGGAGCTGTGTTGCTGTCCCCTGCCCACCCAGCCATTCCAGGATGTGTGCATCATCCCCTTTGAATATGGTGAGAACAAGGGAGTGGGAGTTTATTTCCTGAGAGATCTTTACTCCTGGCAGCTTTTCTGGGGGAGTAAAGAGAAGAGGAGCATTCAGGTCAGTGAGATAATGTCTCCCCTCCCTTTCCCAAATACATCCCAGAGATTATGGCTGTTTCCTTATGTAGATGCAGCATCTGAGCATCCCCAAAATGTGGATCAAGTTCTCCTGACTACCCTTTCATTCATCTTGGATGTCTTGAGCCAGAGGGAAACTGCTGTCTCCATTAGATATTTAGATGCCTAGGGTTCGCTAAGGGCCTTTCTCTGTTGGGGTCTTTGGTACCAGAATATTTTTGTGGCTCTGGGTGTACATGATTTGCCCAGATCCCCCTCCAGGCACACAAGGGCAGAAGCAGTGAGCAACCCTCTTCTCCGCATCTCCTGCACTCCCAGGCTGGCCCTCATCTTTCTCCTTTCAAACACGCTGGTGCAAGTCTTGATGCCCAAAGCCTTCCCTGCATTTTGCCTGTGTATTGAGAAGTCACCCAGCAGCATCTGCGGTACCTACTGAAGCAAGGTTGGAGGACACAAGCTGTATAGGATGGCAGGACAACTTGAGATGGAGGGAGAGGACTGAACTGCCTTGTTTTAAGGAGCATTTTAGGACCTGCCTCTTCACCAGATGACTGGAGTCATGATTCAGCACAGCCACACCTCCAAGGAATTTACCCTCCAACTTTGACTTACTTTTGCTGTTTTAAACTTATAGCAGATGTCCTCACCAGCCCTGTTATTGAGGGAGCACAGCATCTCTTGCAACAGCAAAGCAATTAAAGAGGATTTGCAGGTCACCTCTAAAGCATTTCCCACAGCACGTTGAATCTTGTTATAAGTCCTGTATCCAATAATGCCTTTATATCAGCAGCTTTAATTGGAGTTTAAAATATTCTGAATCTTATGCAAGACACCCAAAATGCTGCAGATTTTCAGGTCCTCTCTTGCACAATGCTCCTTCCTTGAAATCCTATTGACCTTCAGTAGAGATAACAGTAACTCAGCATCCCTGGTACTACTGTATCTGACATTAGATACAGCATATAGGTAGGGACAGTTTAATATGAGGTCAAACCCCAGACTGCAACCAGTTGCCTAGTGTGGGATGAAATGTGTATGTATTTGAAGAGAGATCACCTCCTCCTTCAAGAGTTTAGAATATATCTGTACACCACTGCATGCGCTGGAATCTGGGAGAGAAACTGAGAAGGGAAATGATGAGGAAATTATGCAGAAGGGAGCAATAGAGGGAAGCTGGAGGGTTTTGGAAGGGTAAAAATAGCAACCATGGAAAAACAGAGCAGGGAGGGATGTCAATATTTTCCCACTGACATGAAGAAAGTCTGTGAAAATAACATTTTCTCCATGATAAAACTCCCTGTCTGGGCTTTGGATTCTTTTTTAAAAAGCCCAACTTTTATGGGAGGAAAGAGTGCAAATCTCCATGGAACATTTTCCCTGAGATTCTTCAAAAAGCAACCACACAGTTCCCAGCCTCATTTCAGTTTCCTAGAGAGGAAGACATGAGTGAAAAATTGACAAAAATGAGAACTGATTAAATGAAAAAAAACTATCAAAGTGTTACGGTTTAACCAGCTGTGAGGCAGCAAGGCAAAGGAACAAAGAGGCAGGGAAGGAGGAGAAGGAGATGACAGGATCCATGAACAACCACAACCACAGGGTGAAGCTGTGAAATGCTAATGGCAAAGCTGCTCCATCTCCACTGGGGACAAGTTTCTGAGGACCCCCGTGCTCTGTGAAGTGTGTTTGTTGCTCCCCCTTCTCCCCATCTTTCATTTTCCTCTCCCTTGAGCCAGATGTGCTGTTTGATTGCAGGCCTCCAGGGGTACGGGCTGGTTGTTGGCCATGGGGATCCCTTTGTAGCATGTTGTCTACGCGGCAAGAGCAGGTTGATGGCTGAGCTGCCTCATGGCTCCTGGCCCCATGGCTCCCAGCCCCACTGGCCTACGTGTAGCTCTGGGAGGACCATGAACTCCAGGGGTGTAACAGGTGCTTTGTGTCCCCGCTTCCCATGCTGCAAATAGATTTCACGTGACCATGTTTGTGCTGCACTATGTTTGTGGACTAAATCTCTTCCCCGTGAGGAGGGGAACAGAAGCCCAGCAGGAACCACAGGCTGTTTGATCCCTGCCTTTGCCTAGGCCAGTAAAAGCCCCCCCGCAACATGCTCAGAGCTGTAACCTCAGCATATGGCCCTTCAGTGCTTGCAGAATCCCACCTCTGCTCTTCTGGAGCTCGGGTTTTTTATCAACCCCCGCGCTCTGGAGCATAACGATTGCACTGCGCTGCCGGGCAGAGCTGGCCGAGTGCGGGGGGACAACAGCCAGCGCCAGGAAGGGCCCGGGGAGGGTCGTTAACTCTGAAGCCGAGTGATGACAGCGAGAGCAGCCGGCCCGGGGCGGGGGGGCGACCGGGCTCTCCCGGGGCGGTGCCTGCCGGGCCGAGGGGCGGGCCGAGGGGCGGGAGCTCGGCGCGGCGGAGGGGCGGCCGCCGGGGGGGGGGCGGGCCGGGCCGGGGTGGCTGCTGCCGCGCACTCGGGCTGGGCTCCGCTCGGCTCGGCTCTGCGGAGCTGCCATGTTCGGCCGCGGCTCCCGCAAGCGGCTCTCCGGCCGGTCGGTGAGTGCTGCGTGGGGGAATCGGTCTCCCTTCACCCCCCGTCCCGTCCCGTCCCGTCCCGTCCCGTCCCGTCCCGTCCCGCAGGGTGCGAGCCCCTGCCCTGCTCCAACCTGTGGCTCCGTCCCGCAGCGGGCGGCTCCGGTGCGGTGCGTGTGTCCCCCGCGCCACCGCCAAGCGCCCCTTTCTCCGGGCGTGTCGCCCCTCCCCTGCCCCTTCTCCCGGCCGGGCGGCTGCTCCCTTTTCCCCCAAGTACCCCCTTTCCCCCGGGCGTGCCCCCCGCCCCGACATGCGTGTCCCTGTCCCCAGGCTCGCCCCTTTCCCCCGTGTCCCGCAGCTGGGGATGGAGATGAGGCGCGGGGGGAGGGCTGGGGGCCGGTGGCGGGGGCTGATTTTTCCTCTTTTTTATTTTTTTTGCAGCTGACGGCGTCGGGGGAGCCGGAGCGGGGCCAGCCCTGCAACACCTGCGGGGACCAATGTCCCGGCTTCGCCCTGCACAAGTGGCGGTAAGGCTCGGCGGGATCCCGCCCCGTGCCCCCGAGGGCAGCCGGACCCGGCGGCTCTCCCTCTGCCGCTCCTTTCCCACGCTTTTGTGGCTCTGCGGGCATCCAGGCAGCAAAGGTGGCTTTTTTTTAAGGGGAGCACTTGGGTGAGCCTTCAAGGCGTTGCTCACCGTGGCTCTGGTGGTTCTGGAGGCACGGGTGGGTTTGTCCTCCCCACCGAGCAGGAGTGCCCGTGCCCGCTGCAGGATCCAGACCCGGGACTGGGGTAACTGGTTCCCTAATTGCCACCTCGCAGCCGCTCTTCTCCCCGCTGCAGTCTCCTCCAGCTGCCCCGGGTCCTGCCGGAGGCCGAAGCTGCCAGTACCTGAGGGGGACAGCCTGAGGTGGGGTGGGAAGGAGGTGCTGGGGCAAAAAGGGTTCTGGAGGGGGTTTGCACCAAGCTGCTGCGTGAAACTCCTGCCTCCCGTGGTGGGATTTATCCCCGCCTCGTGATGCCATGCAAGAGATTTGGTTGTTGAAATGGATGTGGGGCGTGTAGGAATGAACAAGTATTTTTGGCTATTTCTGTTACGCCTCTTTGCAGACCCAGCTGACAGTGCTGGTGCCTATGAGGCCCAGCGAGCCCTGGCCCGGTGCTGGATCAGCCCTGTCTCCCCTCCCCACGTTGTGCTCCTGGAAATGAGTTCCTGCTCGTGGGCAACCTGGGACTTGGCGATACTAAATCTGGGCGGTGGGCTCTGGGAACTGGTCCACAGACTTAATAGGCCAGGGAGCCCTTGGTGACCTTTTAACCTTATTTTGTAGGGTATACCCTTTTCTCCAGCATCTGCTGCCCGCGGCTCTCCTTCCAGCTTCTGCCCTACTTCTCAGAGCTGCGTCTCAATAGATTAAAGCATGGGTTCAGAGTGAGGAGGGGGATTGATTTATTCCCGTGGAGTTGTATCTTAAGCTTCAGCCTTGCAAATCATCATTCCCAGTGGCATTTGCTCCAGGGTGCAGTGGGACAGGGTCTGTGGGCAGAGGTCCACCCTGAAGGGTGGGCAGCAGCAGGTGGGGCTCACAGTGGTCCTCCAGCCTGGCCCTCCACAGGGTCTGGTGCCACATCCAAGTACACCGTGTCCCACCTTAGACCTTCAGAAGGTGAAAGTGTCCCTTCCTCCCAGGCTGCAGGAGCTGTGGTCTCCTGACACCCTCCCAATGATCTAAATCTGCCACATGTGCGTTAATAGATTTATAAGGTCACCCCTGAGTTGTCTTCCTTTCAGGGCTTATAAATGCTTTCCTGAGCTGTCCCAGGTTTCCTTGTGCTTTTGCAGAGCTGCTTTCTAATGCTTAAAAGTGTCAAGGAGAACTTTGAAATGTAGGATAAGAAGAAAAGTCATGGTCATCAGAACTATTTCTCCTCTGCTTCAAGGACTCATGAGGTGCTGTGACTTGTGTTTTATGTCAGAGGGTGCAACTATCCAGTGGCTTTTGAAGATTTAAGTGAATTTTGATAGCATCTCCTCAAAGGCCAAATGGCTCAGCAGAAGAGGCCCCCAGCTATTTGGGGAGCATCAGATGAGAGTGGTGGTGTGGCTCTGTTTGGGTTGTGCCCTCTGCACTGGCATGTGGTGCCTCTTGCACCAGCTCCTGCAAAACCCCACATGCAGGAGGAGGTGGAACAGGAGGCTCTAGGACTACCCGAGACTGTCTCCTGGCTGCACTTTTCAGAGGGACCACAGACACGGGCAAGGATTTTGGCTAAAAACCACATGGATTGTTCCAGCAGCCTTTTTTTGGGGAAGGAAGATGTTACCTCTCCATGGGCAGGAGAAGGATGGGGGCCCTTTGGGCAGCCTCCTAAGGCTTTTCAGCTTGTGTGCTCAGGATTCGCGTCCTACTCAGTGGACAGACAATGCTGGGTTCGACCTTACGTCAAGTTACCTTACACCAGGGACTGGGCAAGCCAAGAGCCCTCCTGCACACATTCGCATTAAATTGCCTTGATATCAAAGTAATTAAGCAATTAAATAAAGGCAGCCTGTTTGCCAGAACACGACAGAGAGGGAGCGCATTCATTTTTTTACTAGCTGATGGTCTATTGATGCCAGGGACATGCAAGCAGACAAATTATTAATAGTACTTTTGCAGGTCAAGGGTGCACCCAGGAGCCTGTGCCCTCTGCACATGGGGGGATCCCAGCTCTGCTGGGATGCTCACCGGCACCTCGGTGTGCCGAATGTGATTGGAAGAAAACAGGGCTTTGCAGGGAGATCTGCAGATGGAGGATCAATCAACCACTAGAGATTTGTAAGCCTTTTTGTAATCCTTTAATAGCAGAGTTTTGCTGAAAAATGTAAATGGGACTTTTTTGCTTCAAAGATGGGAACTGGTGATATGCTTTAGGGAGAAGGAAGAGTGTTTATAGGCTTGCAGGTACTGAAAGCATTGCTGATACAGGCATTGTCGTGTACATAATTATGCAGGACTGTGTGTCTTCTAGTTACCTGTGATTTTAGGTGTGATCTGTGCAGCTACTCCATCATGCAGGCAAATTGCTTTGTTAGTCGCCCAAGATTTCTGTGCCTGTACGTTCCCTTAAAAGCTGCTTTTCTCGGATGGGGAGATGGCTGAATTTATCATTCCTGGAAGCACATGCCTGCTTCCTGAGCCAGGGAAACCACTTGAAAATAAATTGAATTCTGCAGAACTGTTTTCTTTTCAGAATAAAACTGGTCTCTGCCTTGTAGGTGATGTGCAAAAAGAAGATGAAAGGGGATTGCTAAGTAATTTAAAAATATCCCTGGTTTTAGAGTTTGTTTTTGAATCTTCTTAATTTTGCTCTGGAGTTATAATCTCAAGTCCAAGGCAGTGGGTGAATTATCCTGTGAAAGTGTCAACATATTTAATACCTTTGTGGTGGAAGCAAGAAACTGAAAACACCTTGTGTTACAGACACGGTTAAACTGGAGCCCGCTGCCCGAGTCTTACCCCTCGAAGCTCAGACGTCCTGCGTGCCACAGACCTCTGGCTCTTGTTGCAAGGCAGAAATTCAATTTTCAGTTTTAAATCATTTAGCACCAAAGAGGAGAAAGTAAGTGGCTTTTCTGAAAAGACTGAAGATTGAATTCCATCATCCTTGAGCGTGAAGTCTGCGAGGATGTGGCTGTCAAACTATAACTGGTATAAACCCCACTTTCTCATGGCCTTAACAGCAAAACGACTCCTTCCTCTAATAGCATCACTTTCTTTTGTGGTGGGTTGTCTGTAAACTGCGTAAGGACTGAAAACTTCATCTGTGTGGGCTGCGGTCTGGAGGATGGAAATTGGGTGTACATAACCACATCCTCATTAATACAGGTCGATACTTGAAAGGTGGCTTTGTGTGGAAAAAGCTAAATCAAATTCAATAAAAATCTCCCAACTCCGTAGGAGCCTGGTTGCTGTTTTCTAATCAGATCTGCATTACATTAAACTGTGTGCCATTCAGCTTGTTAACAAGCTTTGGCATTAAATAAAGCTGTCACTGGAGTTTGGTGAATGAATAGCCATTAGGAGTGTCTTTTGCATAATGTCTTGCAGAGAAAAGCCTGCCAGGGAGGTGGTCCAGGAGCAGGGAAGGGAATTTATAACCTAGTGGTGGTGCAATTAGTGGGAATATGCAAACCTTAAAGGTGACAAATGGTTGGCAGCTCCAGGAAGGGAGCAAGTGGCTTTTGCCGCTGTTAAGCGTACTGTGAGGAACTAATTTCAGATTTACTCTGGGCGAAGTAAAATTACAGTCTTAGTGCTCTATTTAAAATAGCGGATCCTTGGTGTTGGGAGATTGGCACGTGTTTAGCACACAGGGGCATGGTTTGTTTGCTCATTGAGAAAGCCTTGCAAAAAATGATACTCTTGCAATTCAAAAGCCCATACTGTTCCTTGCGCTGTACCTTCTCCAAAAGCACCAGCTAACCCACAGATGCAGGACACTGAAATCTCAGGACAGTATTTGAGCTCTGGTTTGAGGAAGGGGATGTACCACCTGGTTTGCAGAGCCTGCAGAGGCAGTGGCATGTGGCTGATTTCAGAGGGAAGGCATTCTGATGCTGTGGCAGATAATTTTAAAAATAGTGTCTGAAAACCTTTGGAGAAGTCTTTGTTGCCATAGTTATTCTTCTAGTTTGCAGAAGCATTTAAGTAACAGTAATAAACATGACATAAAGACTGCCTTACTGGGGTTTTGGTTTCAGTATGAGATTGTGTTTTACATCTTTTCTGGAGGTCTCTTTTTTTCTTGCATGTGCTGTTTAATCTTTGTCCCTTGAAATCATGTTTTGATGGGGAAGAGATCTGCTTCTCTTCATGCGTTGCTGTCACATATCATGGCCTTAATATCAGCAGAGTGTGTTTGTACAGCACGTAGTGCCTGGCTCTTACCTTCCAAGGCAAATCTACGTGACCGTTGCCTTAATAGTCAGTAACATTCCATATTAGCAAGTGCAGTTTTGGTGCATGCAATTATTTTGAGCAATTATTTGTTTCCATAACTCAACATCTTGCTACTACAAACAGCCCCACAGAAGTCTGATCTCATCTGGCCTCAGATCTGGAACCATCTGTGAGGACAAACTTTTCAGCTTCTCAAGAGAGATCACCTGGAGGTCATGCAGGATCATCCCAAAGGGTTGTAATTGACCACTGGATCACAAAAACCTATGGACAAGGCTAAGCTGATGGCCAGGAAAAAGGAGACGTGTGTTGTATAAGGTGGTTGACCAGAAGCCCAGAGGTGTTTGAGGTTGCTGGGTGATGGTGGATAGGACGCTTTGCAACTCCCATCCTGCGTTGTTGACTGTAGGCAGGGAGTTGCCAGTGGCAGTGAAGGTTTGTTCTCTTTGTGTGTTTGTCCAGTGCCCAGTGCTCTTGACGTAATCTGCTCTTGTGTGGTGAGCAATGAGAAACTGTCTGTGTGTTTGCAGCCTCAATCTGCATTTGCCTGGCGCTGGTCCTGCCCGCAGGAGGGACATCCCACCAGGCACGTGTATGCATCCCAGGGCACATTTGGGTCTCTGGTTTGATGCTGAGTGCCTCATCCAGAAAGCAGAAACAATATTTGTAATGCAACACATGGATGAATAACACTGAATTCTGAAGCATTTGTTTCTACTTTCAAAAAAAACCCTAAAAGTACGGATTATTGCTTCCATATGTTTTCAGCATTTTTTGTAGGTTATGTATCTTTCACACACGCGCTCCCAGCTTTTACCTTTCATGAATAACATGCTTTGTGCCTCTCTCTCCTTTAGGATTCAGGTATTCCATGTTTGTTTGCGTGTTTATTTGAAAGGCTTTGGAGATGTGAGAATAACAATACCTTATCTTGAATGGGTTTATGCTCGCATCACTGCCATGGCAAACTGTGCTGGGCCTGGTGGATTTTTAGCAAATTTTTAATTTTGCAATGGGGACCTTGCTGAGATAGGCAGAACTTAGCCAGTGTGATCCATCCTGGCATGGTCCATCCTGCTGTCCCCAGGGGTGGGTAGGAGTCACCTGGCTCCTGAGGATGCTGACCTCCTGGTGGAGGGGAGGCAAAAAAATCAAAGGTGTGTTTTGTCTGTTGATGTTAAGAGCCTTTCACAAAAGGGTTCAGTATCGCTAGCTTGTTTTTTCTGTCGTAAGCAGTTCAGAAAGGAGAATTCATTCGCTGCCAGGTTACTCATTGACAAAGTCAGTGTCCTTCAGCCTCTGTGCCCTGGGTGATCTGGGATGGATGGCTGCTGTGCACACTGAAGCTCAGCTCTGGAGGATGCCAGAGCATGCACTTTACTTGGTATAAATGACTTCAGCTGTCCTATTTACTTGCACCTGTCAGATTAAGCACTTGTGTAAGTGCTGGAAAAATCAGAGTCTACTTTTTCTTTGAGTTTTCAACTCCTGTGGCAGTAGGGAAAGAAGAGGGTAACTACTGATGGCTTGTGCTGCCTGCTGCCATTCCCACAGTGTCTCTGCTGAGGGGCAGCTGGACCATTAGGGTGGGAGTTTGGGTGGGTTTGAGAGTATGGATCAGCTTCATTCTGTCCTGGGACAAACTGTCTTTTCGTAAATGTCAGGCATGCAGTTGCATTTAAGGGACTTCCAGCCAGTTTTTTGGCCTGTCCCTTCCACATCTTCATGCCCTGCTGCTGAAACAGCACTTAAAGCAGCCGAGACTGATAACGTATCCTGTTTGTGTTGGCTGGGAGACACGATATCCACATTAGCAGAGCATTATAGTGTTGGAGGCAGTGTTGTCCCTGGCAAAAAGCCTGAAATAAATTCTTTAATTTTTTGTATGTGATGTACAAAAGAGCAGGTGAGGTATGTACTTGTTTCCGGGCTAGCCCGGGGAGCCTGTTTGAAGTCCTTTACAAGCCACTCAGGATTGTATTGCAGGAACTCAAAGGAGTTTGAGACACTTCTTGATTAAATTTCAGCTGAACACAGAGCCCTAGTCTGCAGCTGGTGTAACTAGAGTTGTTCTGCAGCCGGGCTCTGTCCTGCTCCATTGCAGCTGAGCTGCTGGCAAAGCCAAAAAAAGCAGAATTTCTCCTAGGGAAAGGGCAGTGTGGGTATGTTTTCTGTCTGTTTTGAAGCAGACTTGTCCAATTCTAGTTCTATGAATGGGGTGAAAAACCACTAATAAGCTGTTGTGGGTTTTGAGCTGGTTTGGGGGGTTTATGGTGCTTCTGGAGTGATTATGAATGACACTGATGATGGAGGGGGCAAAGCGGACAAATGCTGAATTCTGACTTTACCAGATATTTTTACTCCTAGGCTAAATAAATATTTTTAAAAGTTGAGGGTTTTTTTTTGCACTACATTTTTGGAAAAATGACTGCAGCTGCTTATTGGTATGCAAAGAGTGAAATGTTATCTTGACTGGTGTGAGCGAGTGGGGTTTGCCATCCCGAAGGCAGAATGGTGGCTGGCAAGTGCTTTCCCTGGTGAGTTGGCCATGGGGCTGTGCTGCAGGACACCAGCAAAACTTGGCTTTCTGGAGGCTGGAGCCTTTCGAGGTGAAATTTCCCAAGACAGCCCCACAAAAATTGGAAGCGAGGTGTATTGATTTGCTGTGGGAATGTCCTTCAAGCAGACAGGTGCTGGAGGCTGTGATTACAGATTTGGGTGCCGCGTGGGGTGTGATTTAGTGGGATGTGGTGAACTGATTTAACAGCTCAGTGCTGCTGGATCTGTAAGGTCCTGAGCTCCCTGTGCATGCCCCCTGAGCCCAAGGTAATGGGTTAAATCAGGTGTTGAAGCTTCTGCTGAGTGGGTGAGAGAAAGATGAAGGGTCACATCAGTCACATGGCAGGGTCTGTCATCCCTGCCATCGGCATCCCCATCTGCCTGCTGTGTTTCACTGCCCTGCCATGGCCTCAGCCCTCTCTGTTCTCCTTGCCAGTCCCACAGGAGTGCATGGAGTCTGCTTTCTGTGCAGGACTCATCCCACAGTGCCCTGGAGAGCCCCGAAGGTGCTGTGTACAGTTGTGATCACCTGCCCAGGAGAACTCTTACTCCTCTAATAGAGGGTTTGCAACAGGCCTGTGGTGCGGTGTGAAAGAAGAGGCTCCTGGCCACCAATCTGGAGAGAAAGCCAAACTGGGTGGATAAGGCTAGTACCTGAGATCCTAAGCTGTAGGGGCCGAGGTGCAGTTATTTGGGTGCTGCCCTCCTCTTTTGTGCTTTCCTCTGTTAAGTGCTTTCAAGAGTTTTTCTTGGGTTTTGTTCCCTTTCTGTTTGCCTTTAAAAAGTCAATCTTCAACCTTTTATTTTTTTCAAAGACATTCTTTCCCCCTGCCCAGTAATCCATCCTTGTTACAGCAGTGAGTCACTCTTCAAATAATCAATTGCATTTTCATTGTCTGGCTTGTAAGTCTATCACCGAGCTTAAAGACTGCCCGATAGCATCAGCTGAGACCTTGGGCAGATGGTTTTGCAATTCGTGATGCTCATTTGGATATTTGCTTTTTTCTCCAATGAACAATCTCCCAGCCCTGGCGGGGAGAGCTGGGCTGGGGACTCTTCCCCACGCGCGCAGCATCTCTGCGGTCACTGTCTAATGTCGGAGGAATTTGTAACGTTAGCAGAATTGGCTGATGCGAGGAAAACTAATTTTGGGGTAGGCTTTGCGAGCATGACTGTAAAGAGACTTTTTCTCCAGAGCTGTTGTGTCCTCACTGTCTCTGGGCATGCATCAGTGCAGCCCTGAGGTGGACGATGGCCAGAGCTTTTCTTAGGTTCACCGATACTGGGGCCAAGAGGTGTATATAAAATTAAATATGTTCCCCTCTGCTGCTAGAGAGGCTGTTTCTTCCCCTGTGTGTGGCTCTCTGCTTTCCACAGGGCCCTGATGCCAGAGCTTAACACTTCGAGAGCTAAGTATTACAATTATTATTCTTAGCGCGGAGGGAGGCACTTTGTACTCAGCCATCGCAGCAAATATTTCATCCCCTATCAATTGCCCTTGTGCAGATGCTGCTGCCGCGGTGATAAAAGACATAATGGCTGCTCTCGCTGATAAGGGGAGTATATAAATATAATTATTGAAATCCCTACGCAGAGCCTGTGGATGGATGGAGGCGAGTCCCTCTCCCTGTGAGGGGTTTCTCTTGCTCCAGAGCCTGTCCGGGAGAGCAGGAGCAAGCTCCCCAGTGGCTGCAGCTCCTGGCAGCCGAAATGGGAGCTGCTTGGCCGCAGCTGTGAGCAATTACTAAAAAGATGTCTTTTTCTCCCCCCTCCTCCCCCCCTCCACTTTCTTTCTTCCTCTTCTTCTTGAAACCAAGCCATGGGTGCCGGGTGAGCAGGGAAGGAAAGCCCCAAGCAGCTTGGGTTTGAGATGCTCCTGGGCCAACTCAGAGGCGGCTGGTGCTCAATGCAGTCATGCCCTGGTAACAGGGTGCAGGTCTAAAGGTCCAGCCCAACCTTGCAGGAGGTGTACTGCAGCCAAGGAGCCAGATATTATTTAGATCAAGCCAACAAAAAAAAATTTCCATGGCAGCAGTAACCATAGGAAACCTCCCTAGCGTGTCTTGGGTGGTTCCTGCTTCCTTGCCTTCAGCTGTTTGCTTTGCAAGTGGAGCAGTGGTTGCAACCACTCCGTGCCCGTGGTGCCACCATAAGTGCTGGTGAGCCCAGCTGTCCCCTCCACTGGCTGTCCTCAGGGGCTTGGCAGCTGCACTCATTGCTGCTCCTGATTTTTTCTTGCACTCTAGTTGGTGAAAAGATGCTTTCAGAGGCTTCTTTAGATGCTGTAAAGTCTCAAAGCCACCTTTTTACCTTGTGTCAGCTCACAAATGCATGTTTGATCCTTAAATACCCAAGACATGAAAGTGAATTGGCTCCCAGGGTCCAATTCTTCCTTTCTGTAGTGTCTTAGAAAGATGCTTTTGTATTCCCTCTGGCTCAGCTAGCGATGCTTGGCCTTCAACCAAGATGGGGAATCTAGGACAAGGATCTCTGAGAATAGCAAGATGAAAAGTTATAAAAAAAAACCCAACATTTTCTTAGGGGAAAAAATGCTGGTAAAAGATTTCATTGAAAAAAATAAACTGGAATATTTTTGAGCAGCTTCATGTGGATACATTTAGAGGAGGGTGTAAGAGTAGGCTTGTTTTCCTGGGTGCTGCCTCCTCTAGGAAATCCAGGCTGTGAAGTGAATACAAATGCTAGAAATGGAGAGGCTTTGCTGTGAGTCACTGGAAAGGATGGGGAACCAGTTGTGCCGGTGTGGCTGTGCTGGTCGGCAACCACCTCATTGACTGATGGGGATGGGGTGGCTGTGTGGAAGCACCTGGGAGCCTGAGCATCACCAGAGTTGGCACCCATGGGTGCTCCAACCCCACTGCCTCCCTCCCACCCTCCAAGGGCAGTGTGGAGGTGTACCCACATAGCTCTGTGGAGCAGATGGGCCCTGCTTGTGGAGCTGAGGTGTTTCACAGAGATGGGTTAAAAAAAGATGCCTCCTTCTGTGGCAGTGTGAAGCAGAGAGGGGAAAAAAAGTACATTGTGATGCCAATAACAGGGATTTTGATGTTTATGTACCATGTGGTGCTGCTCCACCCTCCCCATGGTATTGAATGCTTGTCATGTGGCAGGGTTCGATCCACGGGGGAAGACCTGGTTGGTCTTTGACCCATCTGCCTTGGGTGTAGGTTGACCCCTTTGCAGTGATGCTGCTGTTGTCTGGTAACCTGCCTTGGCTCTTCACAGATTATTTAATCACCGTTTTTGCAAAAGCCACCACTCTACAGAAGTCAGGCTTTTGCTTAAGGTTACGCAACACTTGAAGAAGTGGCAGGGGCCAGGGACAAGGCTGGTTCTCTTTCTCTTCTCACCTGCCAAACAAATGGGAACACTCATTACTGAGCTGCGCCCGTGCCATATTAAATCTGCGTTCAGTGCCATAAAGGCCATGTGTTGGAAATGCAGCCCCTTTAAATGTCAGATTTGAGAAGAGCTGGAACGTGAGAAGACAATAAAAGTTAATATTCTTAAGTTGGGTTTGTGCAGTGTAGCTTGGATTTTTAATATCAAGTGCATAATTTATTACAAGATGTAGCGGTTTCAAATACATTTATTTGAATATGTTTTAATATTATCTTTCCTTCCAGTAGCAGGAACAATGCTGCTTCACAAAAGAAAAATGATTTCATGTTGCCATGTGATAGTTTCAGCTTGTACCTCTAATAGATGTGCAATTTCCTGAAGTGTGAAGGCTATCTGATAAATGCCTGAATAATAAAGCTATATTGTTTGTTCTGATTTCCCTTCGCTATTTTCAAACATATAAATAAAACATTTTCACACTGTACCCTGTGCAGTTCCAGCCCAGCCTATTTACTTTCTGCTGATGCAACCTACATGAGCCAGGAATCTTCCAGCCTGACAGGAGAAATCTGGTGGCGTTAGGTTTGCTCGTAATGATCAAACGTAATTTTAGTAAATATTTTGCCCGAAGTAAAGTTGTAAGTATGTTGAAAATAATAATAAATCTCCTTTTTAAACAAAGAAGCATTTGTCTGCATGTACAGCAGAGGGCACTCGGCATCACTGCGATGGGGTGGCTGCTGAAAGGGCTTAAATGATATTTTGCAGCAATGAAATACTCTGTGTGTGTGTTTGCTTATGTATGTGTATGAATGTGTATATAAAAAGGCACAGGGTGGCATATATATAAAAATAATCCCAGCGCATAATATAAAGCTTAAATGTTCGTAGTGGTTGCTGAAGTTGGATGAAATGCATGTTGTGTTGATTAAAGCTCAGCCTGGTGTTAACGCTAAGCTTTGGAGGGGACTGAAGCCTGCTCAGAGGGGAAAACGAAGAGGCCCCAACTAGTGAAGGGTTGCAGTCTTCCCTGCAAAGACAGAGCCTGGAGACTTTTTACGATGTTGGGAGCTACCCCAAGTCAAGGAAAGGTCTTGAAAGACAGATAATATCAGGATACGTGGAATTACGAGTCTTTCCTTCTAGAAAAGAAGCAGCATGTCTGGGTTCTGGGGATTTTGCGCTGGAGGTTGCAGTGCTGGGGTCTCGTTCCTGGCAGCACCAGTGCTGGTGGAGTTGCAGGGCTCTTAGGAAGGTCCTTGAGATTATTCTTATCCCTTCCTTTAGAAGTTCTCAGCTGCTTAAGGAAACTTGAAATAGTGAGTTTGGTGGAAGGGGCAAGGTGGCAGGGCTGGACACTGGCTGGAGCATCATTAGTTGGGAGATGAAGGGCCTGCTTGTTAGGGAGAGAACCCATCCTGAAGGTATGGAGATGTGTGCTTCATTGTCCAGAGCCTCACCTTGTGTAATAAGGTTTTTCCAACAGAAATGGACCTTTATTTTTTCATTCTTGCCCTGTAGTGAAATGCACAGATGCCACCAAGACATGTTTCTCCTTGAACTCTTAATGTACCTTGTGTTGCTTTTAAGAGAGAACAAAGAACCCAGTGCCAAGGCCATGCTCAGCTTTAGGCTTTGCTTTGGCACTGTTAAAATATTCAGGGCAGTTGGATTTTGTGCTGCACTTTGGGTGATGTGTTTCCTGGTGAAACTGTAAGATCCTATGCTGAATTTTCAGATTTTAGTCGTTAATTCCAGAGGAATTCAGATTTCCTCTGTCTCCCCCAGCGAGCTACTTCGATTGGGCTTAATCTAAATCTCTCAAAGCAATACTCCTGCAAGGGGCTGGAAGTGTCAACACTGTTGTATAAAATATGGGGCCGGTTAACAAGAGCGAGAGGGCAAGTGGTTCAAGATAACCAGTTTTTATGCAAAATACACAGCTGGGTGGATTTTGCCACTGAGTATCTGTGGACTGTAATGATCAGAGAAATACGGAAATGTTGGAGGGGCCTTATAAGAATGGGCCCTAATTAAGATGAAATGGATTTGGGTGGTAGGGAGTAATCCAAGATTACAATAGTAAGGATTTTTAAAATAGCCCTTGCTGTTTGGGAGGGCAGCAGTGCTCCTTGTTATAGGGCTTATACTAGCCTCTCCTCGGGATTGTCCCAGGGAGTGTTCACCCTTGCCTGGTTATTTCACAGGAGCTTGGTACAGCTAAGACATGAAATACGTGAATAATTTCAAGGATACAAGCTCGCCTGTGTGCTGTAAAGCGTCTTCTCACTAGGATAAAAATGCTGTTATATTGATGCGCCTGGATAATTGCTTTTCTGGAGGTCTCGCTGGAGCTGGGCTCTGGGAACGGGTGTTTTGTCCTGCATTGCATGTTTTGAAGCTGGGAGAGCAGCCTGATGCTGCCATGACCAGTTAGATTTTCCTGCCCAGGGCTGGAAGTGATGGTTATGAAATAGTTTGCAGGATTGTGTCGTCGTTAAAGGAGATCTGGCAATGAGTAGCTCGAAAAGCTGCGCTTGTGGGCAGCCCAGCCTTGTGCTGGAGACCAGCGAGCCTTAGGACTCACCTTAGCCAATGTCAATAGAAGTGAAACTACTTAAATACACAGTTAAAATATGTTGTTATGTTAGCATGTGGACCTCCATGAAAGATTGCTCTTTAACTGTAGCCATTAAAGGACCCTCATGAAAGAGATGTAGGAGGCTGGTAAAAAAATTTCCTGGTCTTAACCGCTTGTTTGCTGCCAAGTGGATTTTGGGCTGAGGTGAAAGTCACCTGGGCTTGGGGTATTTCTGCCAACTTTGTGACTCCAGAACCTTGTAAGCAGTAGAGAAGAAGTGGGTTAAAAAGATGCTGTGTGCTTCCTTTCAGGTGGTGAAATCCAGCTGCCCTGTCTGCTGTTTTTTCTTTTCGGTGCTTTCACGGATGATGCCCAAGCCTGGTAGCAGAGGAGGTTGTTACCCATGGCTAGCACGTTGTTGTGGTTCAGCTTGGCCATCTTTCTGGGCTTTTCCAGATGATCCGGGAACTTGAGTAGTTCATAAAAAGAGTGAGTAGCCAAATGGACCAATAAAAGGAGTTTGTGGAAAGGCCCAATATATTTTATGAAGAAAGAATGGATCCTCTAACATGAGGGTTGTGTCTTGTAAAATTTTGCAGGGCTGCTGGTGCTGTTAAGCTCTAGCTTTCTGCTCCAGCTACTCGCTTCGAGCACACGCAGTAACTATTTAAACTTTCTTTGTGGCCTGAGCTCTTCCGAGTTTGGGGTGAAATCCTGACCCTGGGGAAGTCACTGGGAGATAGGCCATGAATTTCCCAGGGACCTGGAAAATGGTCTTCAATGCAAGACCTGTGATGACAGCCTTTGAATAAAGACTGTCTGGGCTTGTGGGGTGTTTTAGGCAAGGTAAAAATACAGCTTTATAATCTTCTTAATGCTCTTCGATGGCAAGAACTGCAGCTAGAGGGCCAAAATTTGGCCTGACCATGATTCTCACTGGGAAATGCCTTCGCACAATTCCGGGAAAAGTTAAGCTGCCTGGATGTGAGAGACAGATGAGTTTGCAGCAGCGGGGCAGTGCGTGTGCATGCAGCATTTCTAACCGTGGTAGCCAAATGAGTGAAATTTCAGCCCAGCACAGCGGGCAAGCACAAGGCTGCTCAGTGATTAAAACCCTTCCCAAGCCGTTGAAGTGGGCTGTGGCACAGGTGGATATCATACATGGTCCATAACTGCAGAGATCTCATCTCCCCACACTACCCTGAAGCTTGTAGGATGAGGAGGCAGCAAGTGAGACACAGCATCCTTGGAGGCTGAACCCCTTCAATGACAGGAAGTTGCAGGAAAGCAGAAAACAGGGATCTTGCTACCGATTCAGTATTTTGTACATCTGTGTGCAGGAGTGTCTGCAGCTTTGACCTTGGTGCTCCCGACCTGTGAGTTTAACTAAATCTTTTTAGTATTCTCCTTGTGCAGTTTGAATGTTTTCCGATGGACTGCAGAGATGGGGTGGTGTTCAAGCTAGGCTTGGATTTCTTAGCTGATAAAAATTTGATATCATTCTTCTATCTTGGCCTCAAAGGGCAAAGCTGCAGAGCTCAGCCAGTCTTACAAGATCCATGTCTTTTTTTGATCTGACAGTTCCTGAGAACGGTTTCTGCTACACCCAAACATAAAAATGTGGCAAATTCCTGATTTTCAACCTGCAATTAAAATTTGGCTTCAAACCCAATCTCTCTGCTCCTGAGAATGCTGAACAGAGACAAACTTTGGACCGTTCCCTCTACGAAATGACCGCAGAGATGGTGTGCCAGTGCATGGCCTTTGAGCCAGGGATGGAGTGACCCCGACTGCAGGCAACTCTAAGAGAAGGGTCCAGGTTTTAGAGAAATAACATTACATTTCCCAATCACTGGAAGTCTTTACGGTTGAGGGGGGTATTACCTTTGCCTTGGTCATTCCCAGCTTTGGGGAGCTGGCTGTGCTGAGCTCTCCTCCTTGCTGGGGGTGCTCAGCTCCCCTTCTGCCTCATGAGAATGTGATGGTGTCTCCTCTCCTGGATAGTGATGCTCAAAAAACCAGGCTGTGGGGCTGTATGAAGCACTGTGCCAACCGCTGTGCTTTTGGCTACCGGGCCCCTTCCTGCGAGCTTTCTCCAAGGCAAAGGTTGGGTTTTTACTGCTGGAGTTTGGCTGCTGTTCTCGCATTCCCCATGGCCACCTTTTGAGGGGATCGATGGTTGGTTTTGGCAGCAGCTGTTTTATTCCTTGCTTGTGAACGTAGTGATCTCAGCTGTCTGCGGGTCTGTGTGAGGCTCGGTATTACAGCTGCTTTGATGTCTGCACTGATACATCTTAAGGCAGCTTAGGATGATTTTATGCAGTAGCCCCGAGGTGCTTGCACAGAAAAAGGTGCTTTAGAAATGTAAATTTTGTTTGAGGACAGATTTTTCACTGCTGCTGTTCTCTCAATTCAGAATGATGCGGTAAAAGTGTAGCATTTAATTAAAGTTTGTAAAGGTTTTGGAAGTGAATTGCTATAAACATAAAAGACATAATCAAGTGCCTACCTAATCCTCACCTTAAGGGCACATTAAATGTGGAAAGAATATAATGTGTTGGAGACTAGGACTGAAAAGCAATGAGGATTTGGGAGCAGACTTTTTATAGCTGGAGCTTCTAAATTATTTTACTTCAGGCTTAGCTGTTTAAATGTCTACGTATTATAGATAAACATGAAGCAGTCCAATTCTCAGTTGACACAATCAGTGTCATTCTACCAAGTCCTTTTAGTTACAAGTCCATACAGCATGGCCTTGTGACATGCTTTACAGTGCGGTGTCTTGTCCTGACAGTGGGTGGGATGGGAATCAGCCCTTGGTTCCTCACCAAGTAGAGGACTTCTCTGAAGTCTATAGCTCTTTAGAGAAAAGCACTTGACAGGTCTCCATTATTGGAACAGAACAGGGTGAAGAAGGGGATGTGGTGTTATGCAGTGTCAACTGGGGAGCTGGGCTTCCTTGGCTGCTGAGCTGCCTTCTGCCATCTCCAGATTCAGTTTTAACACATTAAATAAAATTGAAGCAATCTTTTCTCCTGAAAAACTCAGACTGCAGAAATCAAATGCTGTTATCTCTCTGGGTCTCTAGAGAAATAAAATCTTGGCATGTTGGAGCTGTTTGGTTCCATCACCACCTCCCTGCCGCTCCCCCTATATCACTGGAGCCAGGCATCCCGAACAGGCAGTTTTCCCCATGGAACCACTGGGCCCTCCAGCAGCCCGTTATCAGCAGGACCATGCCGTGGCTTTGTTTTGCAATTAGTGATATTTGGCTTTGTTCGCTTTTTGGGTAGAAACCAGGCTGCGTCCTGTGGTCTCGCTGTGATTCCTGCTGTTAAAGGCATTGCAATTTCTATGGAAACTGGGAATATTTCTCATGGTAGAGAAAGAGCAGCGAGGTGTCACCAAAAACCCCAGCCAGACCCGCATCTCATGGTGCTTTGCTGGGATGGTGGCAGCAGAGGTTTGCTTTCTTTGGGACCAAGGCTTGGAGAGGTGGGATGGGGAAGGGCTACAGGGAGAGGGCTGGCGCGGCCGCTGCAGTTTGGTGGTGGTGGTGACAATGCTTGGAGGAGTATCGGTGGTGGTAGGGGATTGCCCTTCCTGGTAGCATCAGGGAACCAGCAAAAGATTAACTTAACCTCTAAATGGTGAGGGGAGGAAAAGAGCTTGGGCAGAAGGGATGGGGATGATGTACCTGGTGACAGAGCTGAAAGATGCCCACTTGAGGGTAGAATTAGTTCCGTGTCTTACACTGCAGGGCCTCATGGAAACGGGGAGGGCTTTCTTTTTCTGTTGAATTGGGCTCTATGCCAGGTGAAAGAAAACATTTTCCCAACACCAAATGGAAAAATGCAAGGCAGACGTCTTAAATGAACTGTTAAAGGAATAGAGTTGTGAAAAGAATACGTTTGCTGTGTGCCGGGGTTATGCATTTAACAGATTTTTTACTATAAGTGAACTTTACAGTTTGTAGACAGAGAAATCTGCTGCAGAAATTCAAATTGTACTAGAGGCTGAAGGTAAACATTGGGGTATCATTGCTGTTCCAGCACTGGGCTTTGCTCAGGAGGAATGGACAGTGTCTTTCTGTCCTCCCCCGAAATCTTGCTGCATTTTTCCTTTCCCCTCTAGCCCTCTCTGTGCTCTTTCTACAGATCACTGGCAGCTCTGCTTGTGCTTTAAAATAACCCAGGCTAAAAAGTGTGATTTGCGTTTCAGCAATTTTTTTGATTACACCCACATCCTATATTTATTGCCATTTAAATCATCTGTGTTAGCTTGAGATGTGTTTCTTTTGAACAAGGAAAAAAAACTTGACTCTGTTGCTAAACTGTTGCTAAGGGAAAGAAGATATTTATTCATCAGGGCACTTCTTCAGCACTGTGAGGCTGGTAGCCATGGAGGAGGAGTGTAAGAAAAAGGAGCGGTTATGTATTTGAGCTCTTTCTGTTACTGTTATTGGACTCTTGCCATATCTACTGATGGTCAGCAGATGTCTTTTTTTTCCCCTCCTAGCATTGTGCATCTTGGATTAGAGGTGCAGCTCGGGTTATGGTGCAGGGCAGCTGGTCCCTGGAGCCTGGTGTGAAACCCATGGGGTCCCTGGAAGGATCCTTGGGGCTTCAGCAGGTCCCCGGTCCGACGTGTGTTACAACACTCCCGTGTTTTGTAGATGTTTCTTCTCAACCTCTCCAAAGAGCCTTTCTATCCTTGGCTTCAGTATGTTGTTTTTAAAAATCCCCATCAAATCAAAGACACTGAGAGCCAAAAGTGATGCACGTGGCTGTGTTCCCTCCCCAAGCTGCTGCCGCTGGGGGATGTCCAGCAATGGCGTTAGCTGGCTGTCACCGAGGCGAGAGGTTTTCCTTTCAGCTGTCATAGCAACAAGAAAATAGTTTTGACGGAGATCAAATTAAAAATTAAATTTGTCTTTTTCCTAGTAAGCGAATTGCTCACTCGTGAAAAATACAAATCGCTTTGATTGGGGTAGATATCTTTGTAAGCACCTCTGTGGGTTTCTGAGGTGGATTTTGCAAATGCCTCATGCCGCGTTATGTTCCTACTGGGTTTATGTAGAGTGTCCTGTGGATTTGAGCTTTATTTAATGTTAGGCTTAGATTGAAAAACTTCCTCAACAAAACTTCCTTGGTGCTCGTAACCCGCTAAAGCTTGGGGAGAAAAAACAGGTCTGACTAGTGTCTGGAAGGAAAAAGGATGACTCCTCAAACATAGTGTTTATATTCTTTCTACTAAGACAAGTAGACAAACAGTAATTTGGTGGTTTTTGAGATGCTCTGGTTCTTGGAACATGAAGCTGAGAGCAACCTGAGAGCGGAGAGGAAGAGGTGAGTCAGGTAAACAGGCAGGTTTGTGGCAGCGCTGGGAAGAGGAGAGCAGCGTGGATGTCTCTCTGATGCTAGTCCACACCCAAAGTATTTCCAGCTCGGGGACTTTCTAAGCCAAATATAATTTCTAGGTGTTTGGTGATGGTCTGTCCCGTGAGTTCTCTATTCTCCCTTTGAGCCCACATGAACTTTTGTTATCCATGGTGTTACATGTTGTGGGTTGGTGTCCCTACGTGGGGGAGCCACCTTGCTTAGGTTGCTTTGAACCCACTTTTAGCTTCCTTTGATGAGGTCGCACGACCCTTCAGCAGATGTGGAAACTGAGGAATGAGAGGGAGAGACCTTCCCAGGCTCCTCACAGGTCTGTGCCAGCCCCGGGGCCACAATGATGGCCACATTTCTTCTCAAAGCAGCACATGGAAGCTGGAGCAAGTCATAGCTGTTTCTCTTTTGGCTTATAACAGTAGTAGCAGGTTTACTACAGCCAAACTGGTTCTTTCATCAGTTTTTCTGTAACTAAGATTCCTAATTGATAAGGGAAAAGCTTTTTGGTTGAAGGTAAAGTGAAAAAAGGGAAAGGTTTTTCTTGGAAAGTGTTTAAAAATCACAGGTATTCTTCAGCAGAAGTGAACAACATCCTGTCCGATGTTGCGCAAATAACTTTGTTTTTCTCAAGAGACACATTGTTAGTATGGATTGTTTGTGGATGTAACCAGCCTTTTTGACTGCCTGAGCAACTCTGGCCTGGCATCTGACGCTGGAGCATGACATAACAAGGGCTGCATGAGCCCATGGTGCTTTGATTGGAAAACAATCTCCCAAACTTTGGTGATGGAGGTCAGAAGCTTCCTCCAGATTGTGAGGTGCACAAAGTTTAGCTGTGGATGAGAGGGGCTGCCCCATCGGTCAGTGTCCCCTGAGCTGCTATCTAGACAGTCTTTGGCACTGGTTTGCCAGAAGCAGGAGGACAGGGAGAAGCCACCCAGAGGAAATAACCAGATCTACATTTTATAGAAGTGACTTGTGGACTTTTGGTCATCTCAACTTTCCAGGTGCCCAGGTCTTGGTTCAGAAGACTTTTTGTAATGAGCTTCTATTTTACTTCTTTTTCTTTTATCCTGTTCCTCTGCAAGGGACTTGGTCCCTGGGGATACATGCAGGAGATGCTGCATCGCTTGTAACCAGCCCAGGGAAGCCTTGAGCCCTGTGTCCCTTGTGTGTGCCTCAATGTCTCCAAGAAAGGAGGACAAAAGAAAAGGACTTGTTTGTTTGAAATGTCATCATTGAAATTATAAGAGAAAATTCCCTTTTCCCCCATGGAAATACACACACAAAGCCTTTTCCAGCCAGCTCCCTTCTTAAGCACTCAGTATTGATTTGTGAAATCAAATCAGGCTCAGGCGACGCCATCATTATCTGCCACATGCTGATGGAGAAAGTCGATGCCAACAGCAATTTCCCATTGCACGTGGCTTTTGTGGAGTTCATGGCAGACTGCAAGTGGTGTGACACTATGACTGTACCTGCATGGTCAGTTATCACTCACTTTTGGTAAAATCCTCTTGCTTTTCCCCAGACCGAGGTCTGCAGTGATGCTGGGGCTGTGGCGACCTGTATCTTTGGCAGATGGGCAGCTGCCTGCAGGCAGCAATGCTGCCGAGCGCCTGCCTCTCCGCACCAGCAGGCATTTGTTGTGCATTCTATTTTTTGCATGTGTTCATCTTCAGTATTACAGACATGTTTGTGCAGAACAGTGCTGGATGAGGATTATTATATTGCTGGGATTTTTTTTTCCCTCCTATATTTGAAAAAGCAACACAAAATTACATATATAAACGGCAACATCTGTTACGGAAGCCTGGCCCAAGCAAATTACTGCTTTAGAAAGTCAGTGCAGATACTTGTGTGATTCACTTTCATGCTTGCCAGAGTCACATCATACCCACAGCGCTTCATTCCAGATACGATAGGTGTGTCTTTTTTCTTTACACCCACATCAAATTCTTAAAATAAGAGCACTGTAAAAGGAAAAAATAACTTGAGTTTATTTTCCTCTGGAGTCCATGGGGCCCTGGAAGTTATTATTAGAGGTGAAGTCATCACAGAGGAGGCTTTAACCATTGGGGAAGGGCATGGGCGATGCTGCTGTTGCAGAAAGAGCAGTGGTGGTGGAAGTGTCCCAGGGCACGGGGACACGGGCACCAGTGGGAAGGCTGGGGCAGTCCCCATCTACTTCTTGCCCACATCCATGGTTTTGGCCAGACAAAGATGGAGTGTTGGACGTGTATCCTTCCTCTGGTGTGGAGGCACCAGGAGCAGAGTGGACCTGCCCTGGGTGCTGCCAAGCTCCACCACATCTGCAGCACCATCCCGTTGCAGGCTCTCAGTGCCCAGACCACACTGACAGCTGGAGTAGAGCTATTCTTTTTTTAATTTCACATAAAACGGAGTTGGAGACTCGTTACCATGGAAACCAGCAGCCCTAATTATAAGGAGTTTGATTCACTGGATGTAAAAGGCTATAATTCTTTTTCTCTTACAGAAATAGAAATAAAAAGGACGCATCATAAAATGATAACCCCATACCTGACGTAAGGTTAATCTTGAGTGGTTTTGGTATGAATGGTGTCCCAGGAATGTACAAAATACTAGTAGTACTACAGCTGTAATGGTGAGCCAGGCTGGGATGAGCAATGCCATCCTTTGCTGCCCGTTACTTGTGCTGAACCATGGCTGCCTTCAGGCCAACACGGAAAACAAATCAAAGTCGTTGCATTCTGAATCATTTTGCTTTTCTTGTTTCTTTTTTTTTTGCCTTTGCATCACGTGCATCATGAAGAGAGGAGATAAAGCTGGAGGGCAGAGGTGAAAATACCTCCTGCTGGGAACTCCGGATTGCAGCCAGGAAAAGAGCTCAGCACCGCTCGGTGCGGGAAGGACTAAAATCTGCGCAGGGTCCATGAATAGCCCCATTGAGCAGCTGCTGGGCTGGAAGTTAAGCGGTAGCTTAAGTATTTTGCCAGGTCTGCTGGAATTTGCTCATTTTGCAGACAGTGGTGAAGTAGCATTACAGTTTGCATCAAAACAGGATGCGAGTCAATATGTAAATACTGTCTAAAGAATGCTGCGTGTGTGCAAAGTGGCCTTTGCAAGTGACCTCAGAGTTCATCCTCCCCATCGGTCCATCCTTTGAGGGAAATCAGCTGAAAACTGCAAAAACAGGAGTTTTTCCTGTCTTGGCTTTCAGGCTTCTTTTTCTTTAAGTAGATGGTGAGAGGACTGTCCCACATGGGTCAGAGCATTGGTTGTATTTGGGTCAGGAGGGTTACCAGGCGGGCAGGGATTTGCACGTGGAATTGATTATTTTATTCCATTTTTAGAATGTGCTTACTGCGGTTAAAACTCAAATTTGTCTTGTAACACAGATACTTAAATCCTGGCCTGGAACCATAGTTAAGAAGAGAGCATTTAATACTTGCTAAATCCTTATTTCAAATAAACAGGTGAGAGTGTGGCTTTCTGGTTTATTGGTGAAGAAACAAAACTGATATTTTAGAATATATCCAATTAAATTTTGCAGAGTGGGCTTTCACATGAGGATAAATACGTTTAGGGCCGTGTCCCTCCAAGCATGAAAAGCAGGGACTGTTGAAAGGCTGGTTTGGTATGGCTTCATCAGCGCTTGTCATGAGGGCTTTTTCCAGCACTGGATGGGGTTGCCTGTGGGTTGAGAGCTTGTCTTCTGCTTGGAAAGGGCTGATATGTTCTTCTTGTGTGGCTTCATGGAAGGAACAAGACTCATTGTGTTAGGTTTATGGTTGGACTTGAGGATCTTAAGGGTCTTTTCCAACTTAAGTGATTCTGTGATTCTATGATTGCCACCCTTGGTTGCATCAGTATCTGCATTGTACGGAGGAGAAACCAAGCTGTGAAGGGTTGGAGGACAACAGCAGTCCAGCTGCTTTGGCAGCGGAAGCCTGGGCTGCCCTGTGGGGTCTCTCCATGGGCTGCACCCTGTTGAGGCACAGGCATCCCTCTGGCAGGGTGAGACACATCGGTCCCTCATCAGGATGCTCCGCTGGTGGTGCAAGAGGCTCCGAACAACCCAGGAAAGGGGCTGCTTTCATGAAATGCCTTTCGATCTGTGCCAGCCCAAGGGTGGTCAGTCTGATGTGTTATTGCACTTTGCTTTTGCAGGGATGATCAGTGCCATCAGATGCTCTTCTAAGGCCTGGGGGAATAATTTAGGAATGGGAAGGCAAACAGCATTCCTGTTTGCAGGGTGGGATGGACGTCCACACCTTGCATGCGTGCAAATAGCATAAGGGAGCTGGAGACCCCAGAGAAGCTAAATCTGTGAATAGTTTCCAGCTAATGGTGTCCTGATACGCATGGTTATGTGGCAAATTGTGCGCTTAAAGTTGCATACACGGATGGTTTATCAAAGGCAGCAGAGCCTAGTCCTGTGCTTAGTATTAGTCACGTGTCTAAGTACCTTGTTGAACTGTAGCAAAAGCAGCTGACCCCAGCTAGGACTTCAGCTGGGATTTTTCTGGACTGAAAGAATTTTTCTGCCTTTTAAATGCCTTGGGATTTTTACAAGACATCCATCTCTGGTTTTAAAAACCTGTCACCATGGTGTAGCGTATCAACATCTGACAGCTGTGACCAGGTAAGAATTATGATGTCTTGAACAGAATTTTTGAAACCACAAATTACCTTTTGCCTATTGAAAATTATAACAGCGCTAGCAGTTTTGGACTAACACAAAGGAACCACAGTACTTTTTTCATTTAGCAGTCACCATGTGACCGATACAATTTTTTAACATACAGGCCCCCCTCCAATGTTTGGAATGTATAAATATATATTGGGCATTAAAAAAATTATAAAAACCATTAGGCAAGAATAGCGCATTAAAATGTATTTTACATGTTTTTCTTAGGCTCAGTTAGCCATATGTTAAAATAAACTTCATCAATGGCAACAGTTCTTGTTTGAGATCATGTCTTAATAAAATAGTATGTGGGTGGTAAATACAAGCAGATACATTTCTGTGCAGGAATTGAGATTCAACTATTTTATATGATGAGGTGCTTCCACCTGCATCCCCTGGATTAAAATGTGGTCCTGTTTCCACTGGAGCTTGCAAGACATCTCCCTTGGGGTTGGTGGCCTTTGCCACTGCAAGAGTGCATGTCCCATCCTGCCTGTGGGGTGGATGGACCATGGGGAGAGCCGGGCATCCAGTGCTCTGGGAGTGTGGTGCAGGGCTGCTCCTCTGAAAGCATCTGTAGAGCTCCAGCATCTCCTAAAATCTGTGGTAGATATGGTACTGGAGAGCAGGCAGGACCGGCAGGGCTTGGTTCATGAAACAGGCTGTCGCATGCAGCCAGGGCTGGATACAGGCCCTGGGAGCATCCAGCCCTGTTCTCCAGTACGACATGGCCCAGGGTTGGAATGAGGAGGATGCCAGGCAGGCTGGATGCTTTAGCCTTTTTTCCACCTGCTGAGATGGCATCCAGAGCTTCTACTGGTGGAGACGGCCAGAGAAAGTGATCCTATCGTGCACATGCAGCCTTGTGGCATGGATGGTGAAGGCCACAGGAGCTTCACATACCAGGACCTGGCAGAACAAGAGAGACAAAGGCTAATTCACTTTTCACATTTTTTTTTTTTCTCTGCCTCTGTAAGCCTCACCCACCTTCTGATTTTTTTAGTAACGTTTTACTTCTCCGTTCAAGACTTTACAAAGATGTGGATGAAACTGTCAGGTTTGGATTATTATACTTTTTTTAAGCAAGGGAAAATAAACAAGGTCAACTGGACATTAGATTTTATTAAGGCTTTCTGGAAACCACATGAGATGGAAACATGAGTGTGGTGATGAATGCTGGGAAGTTCATCTCCCAGCCCAATGCAGATGGACCACTTTCCATTTACATTTTGAGGACATTGTTTCATGTTGTATTGCTCTGGTGACTTCTGCTAACGTGATGAAAGCCAGAGTTGCTTTTCTCATGGTGTGATTGTGTTTGTAAATGGCCTTGTGTTGTTGCTGGGTTTCTTGTTGGTGAGTGGTGAAGAGAGAACATGCAGGGGATACCCTTTGGATCTGGTGTTTCAACCTTTCAACTTGCTCTACCCTTGAATAAAGAGGGATTTGCATTTTGACAGTGCTTTGCCCCTAACTTGGGGGTCTGCAGTAAATTGTATTTTCACCTGTAATCTTCTGCTGCTTTCTCCCTGTCATGATACTGATGTGGCGAGGTGCAACGCAGCTGGCAATGAGCAGCTAAGTCTGCGTTAAAGACAGACTGCAAGCAATGTCCTTGTGTTACTGTCACCAGTCTAAGGGCTGGGAAGGGGACTGGCTCTACCTGGGGTTACTTTGAGGTGTGTGCCCTCACCTCCTGTGGTGCCCTGGCCTCTCCAGCTCCCACCCTCCCATCAGACCCATCCCTGTACTATTTATCTTCACTGCTAATCATTTACTTAACTTTGCATTTATTCAGGATTTAAGTCCTGTGGCCTGTTTTAATTGGTGGGGCTGCAGTGTTGTTGTGCTAAACTCAAGACAGATGGTGCTTAAACGGGGACCACACACAGAGACTGCAGCAATGGTGCTGGTCAGGCTGGCCAAGCAGGGTCCTGCGTGGATACCGGCAAGTGGGAGCCGGCGCAGAGGCTAGGATGCTTTGCTAAGCTGCCTAAAGCACCAGGTGGGGAGAGGCAAAGGGACTGTGCTGGATGCAGGGGCAAACATCTCCCCTCCAGCTCACCCATCTCCATTTTTGTTGTGGCATGGAGATTTTCCTAGAAGAGCAGTGGAGCGTTTGCTGGGCCCAGCTCCATTGCCCCGATGAGGTGCCTGTCACCAAAAAAAGCCTTTTTTGCTGGAAGGTGGGGATGGGAAGGGCCCCGCAGAAGGATGGCTGAAGTGGGGACAGAGCAGGCAAAGGCTTTTTAATAAGGTGATATAACCCCTTGTTATTAAGTGTTGTTGCTGGATGTAATCAGCTCAGCACACCAGTTGCCATGGTGTCTGGCACACGTTGGCATGAGCACTGGGTTAGCTCTCTGCCCAAATGCTCAGCTGGTTCATTTAATTGCTTGGAGCCAGGAGAAAGGAGATGTCCCCAGTCCTGATCCCTAAAGAGCTGGTGGCTCGTTTGCATGAGGAGGAGGAGAGCACTGGGAATTGAGGTGGCTGAGGAGCACAGGGAGGGGGCACAGGGGTGATTCTCCACCAGGAGACTCTGAACCTGACCCAGAACCCTGCTGGGGTCACACCTCAACCTGACCTACGTGGCTGTACTGGTGCTCAGATAATCATCGTATCAGCATTTCTCCCTGCACAGGTTCTACCAGATCTCCCTGCAGGTGAGTTGTGGGCACTCCTGGCTCCAGTGAGGCAAGGCTCCTCACTATGCTTGCAGGACTCTTTTAGAAGATGCTGGTAGTGAAAGGGAAGACTACTCTTAACCACATCTGCTTTTTGGTTTTATGCTGGTGAAGCGTCTAGAGCACAAGTCTTCTTAGGAGAGGCTGAGGGAACTGGGGTTGTTTACCCTGGAGAAAAAGGGGCTTTGGGGAGACCTTCTCGTTCTCTACAACTACCTGAAAGAAGGCTGTAAGGAGGTGGGGGTGCATCAGTTCTTCCAAAGAACAAGTGATAGGACAAGAAGAAATGGCCTCAAGTTGCACCAAGAGACGTTTAGGTTGGATATTAGGAAAAATACCTTCCCTGAAAGGGTTGTCAGGCCCTGGAACAGGCTGCCCGGGGAAGTGGTTGAGTCATCATCCCTGGAGTTATTTAAAAGCCATGTAGATGTGGTGCTGAGGGACATGGTTTAGCATGCACTTGGCTGTGCTGTGTTAACGGTTGGACTCAATGATCTTAAAGGTCTTTTCCAACCTAAATGATTCTGTGATAAACTTGTTCTCTCCTAAAGAGGATTAAAAGGTCGTAAGGGTAGAGGTATCACCCTGGGCACACATTTTTATGGTGCCTGTTTTGCAGCTGGGCTTTCTACTAAGGTGTAGGTGCCCTCCCTTCAGCTTGTGCACCAGCTGGTGGAGATGCAGGGCAGAGCATCCTGAAGTGATGGCCTTGCAACCAAAAATGCATCTTGGTGACCTGGTTGTGAGTGAGAGACTGTGATTCACAGGAGCCCTCTGATGAGATTAGAGATTTACCCACTCAAATTTCTGGAGATGTCTGAAAAAGGAAGAAGCCACTGGCAAACAGACCTGTCCTCTCTTGTCTGGTCCTGCAGATGGGCAGTAGACATGGTGGTCAGTGGTTTTGTGAGCTACCAAGAGAGCCAATAAAATGTGCTGACCATGTGAAATCACAGGGTTGAGGCAAAGGCTTTCTCGTCTCCCACATGGAAATTGGTTTGCAAGTAGAAACAAGGAACCTGGGAATGGTTCTGCAATTAGAAACTCATCTGTCTGTGACTCTGGTGGGATAAAGCAGCTTCACACCTTCCTTAGAGTAAATGGCAAGGTAACAAATGCTGGGATCCTGGCAGCTGGATTAAGGGCGATTATCATAGGATTTTAGGGGAATTAACATGGCAGTTAATTCAAAAAGAAACCCTGGGAAACAGTGAGAAGCACAACAGGAGAAGACCTGTCCTGTCCATCTTCCTGAGGGCTGTGTGCTCGCAAGTGCTTGGCCTGGTCTAGTCAAAGCAGCTTGGGAAGCAGGAGAGGGTCTGATACACAGTTGTGAACTTCTGATACATGGTTGTGATGGGAAAGGCAAAGTGAGATGTCTCAGAGTGTAATTCACCCAGTATGAAATAAAATGTGATCCCGGGTTGTTGGTTATGCTGCAGCCGGAGTGTTTATTACGTGCATTTTTATGAGGCATTTTATCTAGAAGTACTTTTTGTCTAGAGGACCCTTTAAACTGTATTTCCACATCAACTTATTTTTATGATTGCATCGTGTTTACCGATTCTGGCTGACGATAACATCTGAATGTTGTAACTGTGAGGCAGCAAGCCTTTCTGGGGAGTCTGCATTGAATATATACAGTACAGAGGAACAGAGACAGTCGATTAATTAGCTTGCACCCAGCCTCAGTAATGAAGTGACTCACAGGGTGTTTATCCAGGGAGTTGCACCTTGCTTTGGGCTCTGCCCAGGGGCACGTAGAGGAGAGGTTATCTTATTTCCATCGGCTTCAAGTCTGCTTGCATGGAAGATGAAAAGCAGCAAAATGGAGCCAATGTTCAAAGCTGAAGTCTGGGATCTCTAAAAAGGATTTGGGATTAGACAGAGAAAAACACAAAGAAAAAAGGTTTTTATTTAAATACTTTATAAACAGAAGTAGTAACACAGATGAATAGTGAAAGAGTTTGGGGCCATTAGTGAAGTAACCAGTGATTAGACAGAATTTTCCTATGGATTTTTTTTTTTTTTTTTTTTTTTGTTCCAAACCTGTATCAGGTGCCCCATCAGTCATTCAGGGAACACCGTTTTACTGGAGAATAGTCTTTTTCATGACCTCAGCAGCTGACCTGTGGTACAAATCTGTTACCCTGACATTTTAGCTGTCATTTCACTTGAATCCTCTTGCAAGGCTCTGTCCGACTCTGGGAGAGAACGATGACACAAAGCAAAAAGCTGTCCCAACTTTGCCACAATCTGACATTTCCTCTCAGAAAAACATGTCTTTTTAGAACGCATTGGGACTTGCACAAAATGACTTTGTGGTTTTGGGTGGCTTGTGGTGCACAGCGAGCCTTGGCACGGCGAGGTCCACAGAGCTCCAGCAGCTCCCTGGTAGCAGGCTGAGGTTCCCTCTGATTTATACCCCATCAAACCTTCCCACATTTCTCAGATTTTCTGCCCAAGTCTTGGTACAAAGCTTCGTAAGCCCCAGTTTGGACATTGCACTTTGTGCCTACCATTAATAAACAGTATTTACGTAAGTAAGAGAGCAGAATATTGCTTACAGCCCTCGTTTAGTGTAGAGTAGCTTTCCAGCAACAAACTGTTTATATCGAAGAGGAAAATAATGTTTAAATGAAACTGATAAGCAAATAGCTGGGTTTGGCAAACGTGAGAAATGGAGTAGAAATAGAATACTGGAGCTGTAATAAGTAAAATAGTTTTCAGGTGTCTTGGTTCCCCTCTGCCTCTTATTCTGGAACGGGAGGAGTGGGGACTTGGTGACCTGCCTCATGGGAACCCAAGGGGGATTCTGGTGGGAATTCCAACCCATGGTGAACATTTCTGTAAATCACTGAAGAGCAGGAAATTTTTCAACAGCTTTGGGAACAATGTGTCAATGGCAACTAGGCAAGTAACATTTGCAGAGGGGTGGAGAACAGCATTTTTCTTCCAAGATTGGTTCCTCCAACACACAAGTGTCAGTTTGTACTGGGATGCTTCACTAATGTGATTTATTACTGGCCTTGTTATTATATGGCCTTTCTAAATGATTTTTTATTAATTCCCAGGGTTTATTTGTTCCCTTTCAAATAGCGAAGGAAAGAGCCAAGTCTGACAATTTGATAGTTTGACGTATTTATTGAGATCTGTGCACTCTGATTATCATCCCCTCCAGCTCCTCAATGGGTTTGTTTACTCTGAGTGGGGGTTTATGTACAGCACATGGAAGTACTGTAAAAATTCAAACAACTTTACATATGTTTTCCTTGCTATCTGAGCTCCAGCCTTGCAGTCCATCCCAGTCATCCAGAGCTGGAAGAATAATTTGGTGGGGCAAAAGCAAAGTGTGGCAGTTCTCATGGAAATTTTTCTATTCTAAGGTAGAAAGCCCCATTTTGTGTCATTGAAACGCTTTCTGCTCAAAAACTGAATATAGGTACAAGAGAGGCACAAATTAAAGGAGAGCTGTGATAAAGTCTCCTGGGGAAAAGATAAGCACTATATATGTGTGCTATAGATATTATATATGTACCTATACTATTATTTTTATTCTATTTTATTTTAAAAGAGAGCTCTTTGCAAACTCTGTTTATGAGTGGTGTGGTCCCATCTGGAAACCATTCTTTCAGATGCGCATCCTACACAATAGATCACTATTTCGCTGTTTAATATGAGTCCAGTTCCCACGAGCATACGCGTATCCAGGCACCGGATGTATTTCTTATCATCTATATTGCTTCATTAATACTGCACGAGCTGACCCTGTAGCTGTGCAGCTGCTTTTGTATAGTTGGTGTCATCTCTTGCAGCCAAGTAAAAGCACATGCCAAGGAACTTAGGTCACAGATCTGGGCATGCAACATGCTTATAGGGCCATTAACCACCACTGGCTAATTAAAGTTGGGCTCCCATTTTCTAACCTTCTGACCTGAGAGATTACTGGAGGGTTTTGTTTTGTTTTTCTTAAAAAAAAAAAAAAAAAGCCTCAGGTTGAGAAGTCTGAAGAGAAGTGTCCTTCTGTGATGGCTGAAGATGGCTTTGCCAGCCTGCAGGGTCACTGCGTGCCATCCATGTAGAAGATACACTTTGTAGGCAACTGGATGGGGACCATGCACTTCCTTTAAGAAGCTCATCTAAGATCTTTTTGACATCCCTGGCTGATTTAAATGAACCCAAATTCTTCTTACGGTGGGAATGACCTTTTTTTTTTTCATACATGATAAAAATGGGAATGTCTGCTTCTGGAAGTGGATAGGAGAAGATGGGAAGTTTCTAGTGTGGGTGGATGGATGAATGTGCAAGGGAACTCCACTCCTACTCCAGAAAAAGAAGCAGCTAAATCCATATGGAGAGCTGTACTGGAGCTGGGAGGAGGGCAGAGGAGTGCATGGACTCAACCTTGCTGAAATCCAGCAGGATTTGTTACTTCAGTGCAGACGTGTTTGAGCCTTTCCCCATGTTTGTCTGGGAAGAGTGATGCGCACCCAAGAAACCATAGAAACAACAAATAATAACGGCAGTACTAAATGACTTGCTCTAATCAAAAGCAGACTGTTGTGGTTATATTTGAGCACTGTCATTACAAGAAACTCTGTAATGAGTTTGTTGGGTTTTTTTAATCTTTTTTGATTTGTATCAAACAGATTCCCTGTATTAACATTAACAACCTTCCGTGGAGCCCGAGGTATTTACAAATTTGATGGTGTGGCTTCAGTCTTGTAGGAAGGTTTTTCTTATTTAAATCACCTGAGACAGTTGTGCTAGGCAGATTGAAAGCCTGAACTGTGTGGAAAATAGCACGCATAAGCTTTGCTGTCGATGAGTGGTCTATAGTCCTGTCCGTTTGAAGATCTGGAGCATTGAGATATATATTTTATATATATATATACACACACACACACACACATATATATATATATAAATAAAATGTAATATATGTATTGACTTATTGCATTGTGATTGTGATGTCAATATCTGAAGCATCTGGGAACATTAAGGTGGAGCATCCTTCTGCTAACAGCACGTGAGGCTTTGTTTTCCCCATTTGCTGAAATCTTCCGTGTAGGTAACTTTGGATTTTGGTGGGTAATAATTGGGTTTATTCATAGGGTAGTAGTCTTCTTAACTGAAATGTAAGTCACCGAAAGTACTATGGTTAACCTTGCTTATGGAGGGGGAGAAAACGTATCTTAAAGACCTATGTTGACATTCTGTCTAGTGCAGAAAAGGCAGATCTTCTCGGGTTAAGCTGAAATGCTCTTGCACCCTTGGATTTAAGAAGCATCAGTGAAAACAGATTCTGCTCTGTCTTTAGTTTGCAAACAAAAAACATGTTTATGATGGATGGAGTCTATCCTTAATTACTTGGCAGAAAGTCACGGCTGTGGACTCGCAGTGGAGGTGTACACCTTCCTTCTCACCGTGCAGTTACCGCAGCACTGCTGGTCACGTCTGCCACCGCATCAAGACGTTTTCACCTCCACCTCCAACAGCTACTCAAAAGCAAACTGTCCACCAGCTTTTACTGTGCATCTCGCCAGGGTGCTGTCAGGGATCACATCTGCTTGTGTGTTGGTTACACCAATAGAGAATCGCAGCTCACTGGTGTGTTGCATGGATTTGAGAATCCTTGCACTGCAAAGGTGTCGGCTGAGGTTTTGACATTGAGTCATTTATCCTTTAAACCCTAGCCAGGAACTCTGAACAAAAGCTATAATTTTGAAGCATCATAAGCATAGTCATGGTGGCATGTTGCATTTCTGGAGAGGTGCAGTAAAGAGGCAGTGCTGTGAAGAGGGAGCCCTGTCTGGAGTAGATCACAGTGGTCAGACCGCTGGTGCCAAAGGCTTGGAGAAAGCCTCCAGCAAGGATGGGCAATGGGCTTTTGCTTGTGCTTGGAGACAGCCAGCCCCACTGAGGGGCTTCCCAGAGGACTTGAGCTGAGGAGAGACTAGTGCCCTGGAGAAACACCTCCTTATTTCTTAGGACAGGTATAACATGGTGATCCAGGACAATTTGCTGTGGGTTAAAGCATGGAAGGACCATGATTATTTCCTTTGCCAGAGAGCTTAGCATGTGGAGAGCATGTGATGTCCTCCAGTAAAGCACAACAATGAACATTTAAGGGACTGTAACAAGTATTTCAGTGACTTTTCCCGGGTGTGTTTGTCCATTTCCTGCTTTTAGTTATGTCTGATGTTCCTGTAAAAGCAAGGAGACTTAGCGAAACCATACATGAGCGGCACAGGGCTGTCTAATGGGGAAGGACAGAGCTGCTCTGAGGTTTCCAGAAACAAAACTATGAAACCGAGTCATGATTCTTTGGTTCCAGTTAAATTTTGCATCCCAGCCAGCTAAGCACTGTGATCGCCTTGGGGAAAGAGCAGGGCCCCAGGTTGGGGTGTGATGAACAAGGGCTTGGTTTATCCCTCAAGGGATGTTTCTCCCAATGAGCATCCTGCACAAGAGCACCACTGGGAACAAGGCAGCTGAGCTTCAGTGGCCATCTGCATCCTTGTCCTGTTTTGGTGGTGCATGAAAGCTTTCTTTTCTTTTTTTTGTCCTGTTTTGTTATTCTTCAGCCCCCTCCCCCGTCTTATTTTAATGGGACTATTTCCACTTGATCATTTCCCAGACAAGAGTTGCTAAAGCAAAATCTCTCCTTGTTTCTGCAGTGCTGTGCTCCATCTGCTAGGTCACCCCTCATCAGCTGAGACATTGGGCCAACACACTGGAGCAATGAGTCTTTACTATTTAGCAAGTTTAAAGTGGAAATGAAAATTTTGTTTTTCAGGTCAAGAGGTACCTTATTTAATTCAGTGGTTAGTTTTCAAGGATCCAGAGAGCTTGCAAAGTTTTGGAAGACGTGGGCCTTCCGTCAGCTTTCGTTCTCTTTTGGCATACAGATGTTTATTACGGAGGAGCCGAGCAGTGCTGCTGACGAGCCCATTCCCACCCATAAATGCGTATGAAGAATGAACGAGTGTCTTGGCTGGAGCAAGCACACACTTGTGCTCTGTTTATGTGGATCCACATACCTTTGAAATCGATGCACAAATCCACATGTCACCATGGTAAATTCTCAATATATTTAACATATGTGCCGTGGGAGCTGGAAATAATACAATCAAAGTGTAATTCAGAGCACAGCCATTGTCGGTTCAGCTTCATTTATCATCCTCATTGTCCCTATCATTTGTGATTTTGGCTGCGGGCTGCTGTTGGGCAGATGATGGCCAATTCTGGATGGTGCTGTTAAGTGCATTTGGTTGCAGTGCAGACATTTGGGGCAATAACGTGAACTTTGACATTCCTTTTTCATAATGTTGCTTTTCTGCTGTTCATGTTTATGGCGTCTTGGAAGTAGAATGTACTTTTGCACATGATGTTTTACATTGTGGAGAAGTGGTCCAAGAGTGTTTGGTACTGACAAGATGTTTTTTAATGGGAAACATCTTGGTAGATACAGACTCAAGTTTTTGTAATTGCATGCACAGTAACTACCAATTGTATGCTCATTGCAGCAGATGCATCTTCACCATCTCCAACCATTCCCTTCAGTTTGTGTTTAATAGGATGAGTTGTTTGGTTGTGAGGCTTGGAGGAATTCAATAAGTCCAATTTGCAATAGGAAATAGGGGAATGATAAATTTTGCAGAAGTTTTTGTGTCTTGTGTTTAAGGCATAAGGATTACTAACTGTTTTTTCAGGCATCAGCATAACCTGGGCTGTTACACACCAATGCATGATGCAGTTGATTTCCTCTGCTGCCTTTTCCTGCATGCATACGTGGACACAGCCAAGGTCTGAGAGTGCACAATTACCCATACGGTCGATGTACCTACCCCTTGGGGCATGAGGCTGGACTAAGAGACCTTGTGTGAACGCTTCTTTTTTGAGATGAGTTGGTTGAAATACTGACTTTGTATCCTGTGTGCACATAGTTTTGCAACAGGCTCCTGGTTTTATACCATTCCCTGCTCTTGAAAAGAAATTTGCAAGGTGTTAACCATTCATTGGAGATTTACTGTTGAATTCTGTGGTTGTTCGAAGTTCCCAGCAGCTGTTAGCTTTGAGTCTTCCTGATACATATTGCAGAAATCACTCTCTTCTACGGTAATCATTATAGCAGGGAATATCTTGGCCCTGGCTGCTTTCTAACGCCATCTATTACTGCTTGGGTTTGTGCGTTGGTGCCACAAGTGTTTCAGCCACCTGATGATATCTCAGATACTGTTTTGCATGCAGGTGAGCAGGGTCCTTTGAAACGCTTCTAGCAGTGTTATATTAAATCATAAGGCATGAAGATTCAGTCTTTTTCTATACTGTCCTCATATGCCATAGCTTTCTGTTGGGTTTTTAAAAGCCAACTGTGCAATTCACAGTTGGGCTGTCAATAAAGATGCCCAGCACTTTCCTGCAGTGGCTGTAGAGATTTGAGTGTCTCTCTGGATTTCACATGGTTTGATAAACATGCTTTGTCTGTCATCCCTCCCTCTCTGTTTCCTGCAGTGATAATGGATAGTAGAAACCTTAATAAGCAAATTCAGGCCGATCCATCAAATAACTGAGTTGAAAGACATCATGTCTCTCTCCCACTCAGCAAACAGATGTGAGATATTAGGGCTGCGAGTCACAGACCTGCGTGAATTTAATGGGGAGGTTCTCATCGTTCCCAGGGCCTCTGCCTAGACTTGTAAAATAAATTATCTTCAGCAATTTTAATATTTCATGAAATCTTGCAAAGTGATGGCATTGTGGGCAGATTAATATAAAAGCTATAAAATTCACATGTGCCATATGTTGTATGAGCACCAAATGGGACGCCTGGGATTCTTAACATCAATATCATTTTAATGTTGGCTTCAGCAGTTTTTCATGACATACTCGTCCCTGATGAGAACCTCAGTAGCGCAAGTGGTGTTACTTCAATATGCGTTTGCTCCATGCAACTGGTTATTTGACTAGATTTATGAAAAAAACACCATGTGTGGTGTTTTCTGACTGTTTCAGGCTGTGTAAGGTCTGTGTGGTGGTATGGTACCACCCAGGGCTGCAGGGGTGGCCAGGGTCACCGTCCCCTCCCTGCGGTACCTGCAGAATGGGGTTTGCAGCAGGCTCTCCTCTCACCACGCTGTAAAGTCTCATTCGCTCAGTTAAATAGCCAGGCTCAATTACACCAGGTTGGTGCTTTGGTGCAGACGTGAGCTCTTTGACAACGCTCGCTTCCGCGCTAATGAGCTGGCTTGGGTTTCTCATTAAATCCACCCGTCCTGTTTTCTCTTCGTGCTGCCGGCCTCCCCGGGCTCCTCGCATTTAAGCAGCCCTGGTTACAAGCAGCAGTGCAGATGGGAGTGTAAGGGTCTTCTCTGGGTCCTCCTGACTCTAAAGTTTATTTGGGAGGTCTTGTACCCACTCAGCACTATCAGGTGCTGTTTGTAAACTGATGATATTAAACACAACTATGCTTTTGATAGTCCTCTGGAATCTGTGTAAACCTCTTTAGGAAGAGGTCTGCCAGCTGAGTTTGGGTTGGTGGTTTTTTTTTTTTTTTTTTCTCCTTGAAAACCTTGCCAGCATCAAGGCCACACTGTACCAGCATAATCACAGGTGCTGCTTGCTACCTGACTCTTTGTTTTCATAGAATCATAGAATATTTTGGATTGGAAAGGACCTTTAAAGGTCCTCATTTTGCCCCGCCTCTCCTCAGATGGTGCATCTGTTCATTCATCTCAGACTCATCCATCACTTCTTAGGTCTCAGCCTGTCTCACCCAGGCTAGTTTTTGAAAAGGGGATGCTGTAAGGAGCCACCTGGGCGTTTCGGCTTCCTGGGCTCCTCCAAAGCACCTGCATCCCACAGCAGCGGGTCCTGGGTCCCTGTGTTGGCACTGGCCTCAGCGAGGCAGTCGAGATAGCTTATTCCTGCAGCTGACAGGAAAACGATGGCATAGCTTGGTTTGGTTTGCTCACTGAGGAGCTAAACTCATTTCTGGACAGGGATTTGGGAAGGCAGATGCCTTTCATGCACAGCTTGAGGACTGTGCTCACTGTACAAGACTGCCAGGTGATGGGGGTATTTTGATTATAATTATCTTAATGCACTTTTAATCTGGAGGTTATTCTGCAACTCACAGATTGGCTTTAAAAATCCTGTCCCATGGGCTTCCCTGTGTACTGGGTTTTTGTACCATTAGCAAGGAGCACAAAACTGTGCATGTTTTTCTTTCTGTGTTTCCTGCTATTTAACCTAACAGTATAATGTGCTTAAAATAGCCAATGCCCTTCCTAAGGCACACATTCAATTTATTTGTTAAATATTCAATTTCCAGTTTTTGAGGCTGCTGTTTTTTCTCTAAAAAACAGGTCTCATACTGAAAAAAAAAAGGCAAATATAATTATTACTTAAGAGAGTATTAGCTGGCAACTTACTTATGTTTTTGTAGGAATAAGCACACAGGGTATGAGTCCGTAGCCCAGTGGAAGTGCAGTTGCTGTTAGACAGTATTTTTTACCCTTTGCACTCTGATTTCATAGCACTGTAGATACCCAGGGGAGGTCTAAGCAGAGACTGAGCCCTGGCTGCTGTCTATGTAGAAGAAGAAATAAAGCCCAGCAATCTGGGTTGGCACTGTTACCTTACAGCCTGTCTCTTGGATACCTCTTGAGAGAAAAGTCAAAGGTCCCTGAAAGCTGTCTAATCAAGGCAATCCAGGAGCAATTAAAAGTGTGCAGGTGTCCATGCTGCAGAGTGGGTTGCAGGCATTAATGACTAAAGCATTAAGAAGCAAACAGGAGAAAGGCACCGGGGCTGAGGTTCAAAATAGAAAACATGTTAAGCGTATGGATGAGAGCATCGCCTCCCGCAGCCAGACGTGCCTGAAGCCCTGTGCGGCTGCTCACTGCCTCCTGGCCATGGGGAGAGGGATGTGAGGCCAGTGCTGGGAGGGGTGTGGGCACCCCATGGGGCCTGTTAGTCCTTAGCAGGGAATGAGCCTTGGCTGGGGTCTTGCTCATCCCCTGGGCATCCTCATCCCTGGGCATCAGAAAGGATGCAGAAAGGGGCTGTCCTGGCAGTGGTCCTTTCCTCTCCAAGCCTTCCTGGTTCCCATCTTGGTCCGAGACGGGAAGGCAGGAGGCAAAGACAGGCAGGGTTAGGCTTTGCAATGTTGCTGCTGCATTGCTGGTGCTGGGCATTGCCCCCAGCCACATGGCATGTCCTACGCTGACAGGCAGCTCGCTAGAGTGAATTGAGTCATCTGGAGGGCTGAGGCACGTTCGCGTTTTGCCTTTGCCGTATGGTAGTGGGATATTGCTTTAAACAGGTTTCCTTGATGTGATTTCCGCTCTTCCCTATCCCCTCAGGATTTCTGCATGTCTGAGACAGACAAGCAGGTTTCCCAGGAGAGGGAGGATGCAGTGCTGTGCCCACTCACCCGTCCCAGTCTCCCATGGCATGTCACCGACTGTCTCAGCTCCTCCTGCAGCTCTGTGACATCCTGCACTGGCATTATCTGCCCACAGAGCTGGAAACCTCATGAGCTTGAAGGAGAGTTGGGGGTGAAAGATGTGTCTGTGAAAAGTGCAGAGGGGTGTCACTGTGCCAGACTCACCAAGGCTGAGTGAGACTTCAGCCAGAACGCTTGTACAGGTCCCAGTTGGGGATAAAGATGTATAGTGGGGGTGTTGGGAGGAAACTCTCCAGTCAGTGATGTGGTTGCAGGGAGGAGAAGCCATCCATGGCCACCCCCAGAGCTGTTGGCGTTGGTCATCCTGCCCCTGGTCCAGAGACATCAGTTTGGGTTTTCTGGTGGTATCGCTGAGACAGGCTGGCAGGACATTCAGGGGTTAATTCTGAGCATCCTTCCACTCTTTCAGTAGAAGGACAGCAAGCCCTGGCAGTGTTTTGTTTTTGGTATCAGTTAGCCAGTACAAGAAAAGTGATGTCAGAAAAAACATCTTTCAGTGACAATATGATTAATTCCTTCTTAAGGGGAAAAAAAAAAAAAGGGTATTTTTTCCCTTTTTTTGCCATTACCTAAAAATGGTCTGACAGTAAAGAACCTGTGATTAATTACACCAAAAGAAATATAATAGACACTTTTTCTTGGCATCATCTGTATTATGTGTGATTTTGCTGTTATCTCGTTGGGTCAATGCAGAAAAATTATCTCTGAGGCCACTGTAAGGGATGTTAACTTCCTTTTCCTTATTGCAGATTGATCTTTGATATCTGCTTTTCTCTGGGAGCTCTTTTATTCCCATAAGTGATACAAACCTTCTGCTGTTTTCCATATATTGCATTTAAGTAGTTCAATACCTTTTGGAGCTCATATGGGAACATTTAATAATGACTCGATGATTGTCGTATTTTGAAGGTTATATGATATGAGAAATTATATATTGTTTTAATAGCTGAATATATCTATGCCGTTGATTTCAGATAAACCAATATTTTTCTAATAAGGTGGAGAAATCATACCTTTTTGTTGTTGTTTATATCCTCTGGAGTGTGAATATTTTTCCATCTGTGGTTCCCAGTAAAATGGATTTTCAATCTCTCTGAAATTTCTGCCCAAGTCCCAGCAATATTTGCTGAAGAGTAATCACAGTATTACTGAAATCTCTGTTCAAAGCAAGAGTGACCTTACCAGTGGTAAGCAATAATTGGATTATTTTCAGAGATGTAGGAAGATTCACTGTAATAACAAAAGAAGAAATACCAAATGATAACACCACTTGTCTGCAGCTCTGTAAGCCACAGCGCTTTCCATGCGATAGTTTAATAGCTTTGCATATTATGAATACTGAGTAAGAAAGGCAGAGAATTGGGGAATAAATGCCACCTTGCAGTTTGGGGTGATGCACGTGCTTATGTGGGGGGTTCTTTTGTTGATTGTTCTTATTAACATAGTTCTGTCAGGATGCAATGCTCTGTATGTGCAGAACTCGCACCCAGGGCAGTGCTCACTGCCTGCGAGGTAAGTTGCATTGAGCGCTGGCCTCACCTTCATGGTGCAAGAAAATGCATGGCCCAAGATGTCCTGGCTTGGTGGCACGGTGAGGCTGTGGCTGGGACATCTACATGTCCTGGGTCCATGCTGCCCACAGATTGAGTGTAAAGCCAATTTCTCGCCACAGGTTTCTCGGTGGTGTGGGTGCAAGTCAGCCGGCAAAGCCCGTGGGCATGAGCTGCCCGGGGGTGCAGGAGCAGCATCCCTATTCAGCCTGGGGCAGACACCAGTGGGTTTTCGCCCTGAGAGGCTGAGCTGCCGCGAAGACAAATTGGAAACCATTTGGAAGAGTAAATCCATACCAGCACAGTGTCGGGTGAGCCTGATTGCCTGCTCTCTGCTTTTAATTGTAATGAATTATATGGCTCGGCACGGCGGGGAGCCGAGCCTCTTGGCTGAAACTGGTGTAATTCACGTAAGTGTTTACACAAAAGCCAAGTAAATGTTAAGCTTCCTACAGATTTCAATATACATGAACCCTTGTTTGTATTCCGCTTGGGAGACGAGTTGAAGCGAAGCAGCGTATGGCTGTGTGTCTGGGAGGGAGACATGCACGCACATGTGAATTGCACGTGTTAAAAGATATATGAAAAATATGACCTTTAACTTTCCCTGGAGTGGATTTTGTTGTGACCTGTCTGGTTCGCCCCCCCCAAAAAGAATCCTGTATGATTGTGGTTTATTAAGAGATGCTCAGGGGTACAGAGAAGTTCTTGCCTCTTGACCGCTCAAAAAGAGACTTGTGCCATTGAGGCTACCGGCATCCTTTGAAGTCCTCCCGTGTGCCCGCATGATGCTTCTAATTACTGCAAATGAGCCTTCTGCAGCACAGGCTGCTGTGTAATTCAAACCAACGCTGCTCGCCAGATGGGATCCCTCCCAGGGTAGACCTTGGTGATGTCGGTCCCCGTGACATTACATGAGCAGGATGAGATGTTGATCCTGACCTCTGATGGCTCCTGGTTGTGGAGCAGAGGGCCCTTATTCTGGCTCTGCCCTGCCATGCTGAGAGGTCACCCTTGGCTCTAATGCAGGGTCTGGCTGTGCAGAGCCAGGTCTCTTGGCTTCTCCTTGACCTGAGAGGAGTCGAACTTTGGGACTCTGCACATCAGCCAAGCCCTTGTTGTTGTCCTGATGGGGGCAGATTTGCTTTGAAACAACAAAACCAAACCAGTCCCTTAGAGAATTTGCATTAAGATGATTCCCTGGGCACAATGCAGTCAGGAGATCTGTATACCTGGATGTAATTTTATTTTTAGAAAGCACATTAAGGAGCATAATGACCTCATTACTGTGCCAGTTGCAGCCCTGCCTGCTTAAGAGTATTTAATTGTTTTCATTCCCTGTGCACAGCCGTTTTAGTGGATAGGGCAAGAGCAGGAGAGGAAGGGAATTTGTGTGGCTGGAAACAATAAGGATGCTGAAAAAGAAAGTGCTTGTCTTGAAGCATCCCTGTAAGATTCCCTCCCCAAAGCATCCCAGTACTCAAGGAATCTGCCATGTTTTGGAGCCCTTTCCTCCAGAGGGGAGAGGTGGCTTTTCCTCCTATTGCCTTCTGAGGAGCCACAATTTTTTCCTCTTTGGGTCTTTTCCTGAAGAGAGAGAGAAAAAAAAAAAAGTGTTTGAAAGGCAACCCAGGCTCTCACTTCATCAGATGGCACAGGAAGATGGGGATTGAGGAGAGGGAAGAGAAGTGGCAGTGCCACAGTGGTGAGAACGCTGTCCTTTCCCACCTGCTCCCCAGGGGTTTCCTCTCGTGCCTTCTGGCCTCAAATATTTTTAGCCACTCCTGTGCAAGAAAGAATGTACAAAAACAGGTAAAAGAGAGAGGAAAAGAAAAGGATTTATGTTTCTCTGGCAGTGGTTTTCTAAGGAGCCCTGGTTATTCAGCAGCAGTGGAAAAAACTGCAGAAGATGTAAATAATCCTCAGGATTATGGTAAAGCCAAGCTTCAGTCATTTTCCTGGGTAAAAAAAAGTGCATGCAGCCTGTTCATTTAGTAGCAATCAACTAGAATTTCTCTAGGGCTTCCTATATTTTTATGAAAAGGATCAGTTGTCTTGAAGAGAAATGGTAATTCTGGTATCTACAAATACCCTTTGGTTGGCAAGCATGTGGTTCAGGTTGGTGTAATTCTTTGATTGGGCTTTTTCTTCCTGTTTTTGTTTTACGATGCTATCATACACGTACATCCACAGTTACATACTAAAATGATCAAAAGCAGAGAGTTGGTTTATCGTGAAATGGCAAACCACGGCTGTACTCTGTGGTATAGGCTGTATCAAGATAAAAACACTACATGATTTTTAGCTTTCCCGTGTTTATATTTGATGCCAGAGGTACGCCAGCAATTTTGCAAAGTGTGTATACATTGCAGTCAGGCTTTAAAAAAAACCCGCGGTATCTTTTGAAATCTATACAGGATCTTTCTTACCCTGCTGGGCTTAATTTTAGACTCTTGAGTTTACTGTTCAAGGAGGAAAAAATGGGTTTGTTGTGTGCTGTATTTAATCAAGTGCAGCAAAAAACTATCACAGGCATCGTTCATCTTCGCAAGCCAATGTTTGTTTCCATTTTAGTTGTAGAAAAACCCTGCTCCAGTAAAATGGACTTGTTTATTGTGCAGATCTGATAGCACCAAGATTATGGCTGCTGGCAGGCATCAGCTGGTTTGTGGGACCAGTCCCCATATGGATTTTTGGTTTATAGGGTTTCAGTGTTGAGAACTGTGTTTAATCATTGTAGAAATGCCAGGAGCTGTGATTTGGGGATGCTTAGAAATAAGAGAAAGTGCACAATGTTCCCATTGCAGCTTCCAAAGCATGAGATGTGCTGCAGAAGCCTGAGACCAGATGAGTTTCCAGTGAGTGTCAGGGTTTAGGGTGCTTGTACATCCTTAGACAGCTTTTATCCTTCCCATCCATCTGCCTTCCTGAGAAGCTTATCCATGTTGGAGGCAAGAGGTGCTCATCTCTTTCACGATGAACTCGTGACTGAGCAGTTCCTGGTACCAGGTGTGAACTGATCTGCAGTCCCTTTTGCACTCTGCTCCTGCTCTGTTCCTCAGGCCATTTCTGTGGAGCACAACGCCTGAGGTGATGGGAGCAGAGTGGAAAAGGAAATGTCCACTGAACTTGTGGCAAGGGGCCACTCGGCCCAGTGACAAGCATCTCTCCTCTGCAGGGGCTATAGCCGAGGCTCTGCTTCCCAACGGACAAAGCCACAGCTGAAATTTCTGCTGCGGGGAGGCCTGTTGACTGCAAACTTGTTAACAAGTTGACTACAAGAACATTTTAATATATAACGAAGACTTGAAGAAATGTCATGATTCACTGATCTGTGCCTTGGTGGCACGCGGGTAGTTCAGGGTGTGCTTCAGCCACTGCTGCGGTTGCAGAGCAGCCAGCGAGGTGCCTGGCTGGCAGTAGCCTGAGCAACAGGGATCCTCGGCGTAAATTTTGGGCAGACAGGCATGAAAATCCAAGCATGATGTTAATAAAAATGCCTAGCTTTGTACTGGCCAGCCCTTGGCGTGGTGGGGATGCTCTGATTCATTGGTGCATGGGGCTTGTGGAGGTGGGGTGGTGGGGCTTGCATTGCTAGGGAGCAAATTCCTGTAATCGCCCCTTGTAGACCTCTCTGAGGTTTCATTTCCAGCAGACCTTAATTCAATAAACAGTTCCTATCACTCTGGGTTCAGACACAGGCGAAGAAATGGCTGAGGGAGAAATAAGTGATGCGTCCTAAGCTGCGGGAAGGGAGTGGTGGTATTTTTCATAATTTGATGCATTAAAACAGTCATCTTACAGGTCTGTTGCTGAACATCCTGGCTGTCTCATGTATCTGTGGGCTCCTACAGCAGTGTATTCTTCTCTCCAGGCTTGCACATGTCTGGGGTGATGGCTTGTGAGCTATTCTGGCAATACAAAACAGGAAAAAAAAAATTAAAAGGCGGGGAAGGGGGCAGGGAGGGGATGTGATGCCAAGTGGAACAGCTCTGTCTTACCCGCCTCAAAGAGAAATCATCTGAGTGCTAAAGGAGACAGGCTCCGTTGCGCAGATTAATGTGCAGTGTTTGAAAGCAGCCAAGAACATTTCATACACACACACGGTGAGGCTGGAAAGAGCTGGGCGGTTCATCTCTGCAGAAGCTATTCCTTTCCCTAAGAGGGCATTTAAGAGAAAAAAAACCACACCCCAAAATGCAAAAACTAGAGTACAAAGGTCTCCAGGAGTGCTCGGCTGCTCAGGCGGTTTAATTGGCTGAACATAGCATTGTACAGTTGGGATTAATATGAATGTTTCTTAGTAATGTGTCACCTTGTCAGGAGTTTTGGGGTCAGAGCTGCAAGGCTGCACCATGCTTGCAAGGGAAGTTCTCGCCTTTCCTTCTGGCTTTTATTACAATAGCTCCCATTAGTGCATATTGAAAGGAGGATGTTTTAAAGTTGGTTTCTTCTTTTCTTCCTGTGGAACTGGTGAAGAAACTGCAAAGACAAGGGGAAGTATGGTCTGTAGAGTTTGGCAATGCTTGCTGTGGTGTAGGTCACCTTGTGGGTCCACCCTGGCTTTGACCTGCACACCTGTATCAGCGTAAAGGTGGTGAGCCCAAACCTAAACACATCCCACCGGAAAGCAAATAAAAGAAGTGATTTAGCTGTGCTCAAGATGGCTTAAAAGGACCCGAGACCATTAGCATTTTTACAAGTATTTTACAATTGGCCTTACTGCCTTTTATCTCTGTGGGTCTCCCCCAAGTGACCACCAACATGGGGATGCTGGCGGGGAGGAGGCTGCTCCTCCATGCCCTGCTCCCAGCCAGCCAGAGTGATGTCTGCCACCATTGTTGAGGGTTATTTTGTTTTTTTTCTCTGTTTTTCTCCTTTTTCCTTCTTTTTCTCACCTTATCTCCCCACCCAGTAATTTCAGAGGGGGCTCACAGAAGCCTACCGACTTGATCAGCACATGTAAATGCCACCAGCCCTAATGGGATGCACTCAGGAGAAGGTTTTTCTAATTTCTCCATGCTCCCGCCTGCCCCTACCCCCTCCAGGAGTGATTGCCTCCATGGCTTTATTATCAGCATCTCACCCACCGCAGAGGAGAGGTCTCTCTGCCTGGAGACAACACAGCACAGAGCAGTGAGGCTGGAGCCTGCCCCATTAGCAGCACAAAAGCCAGCAGCAAGCGCGCAGCTGATAAAGTCTCAGTGAGACACTTGCTCCCATAATGACCATCTTTTGTGCATAGGTAATTTTGATAGAGTTGCACTTCCGAAGCCCACTGTCATCAGAGTGGTGTGAGCTGACCTGTTAATCGTAAGAGGAGTTAATGGGAATTACAGCTGGCAGAGGCCCCTCTCTCAGGACCTGGTTCAGGGTGTAGCACTGGAGAGGAATTTAAAAATCAAGCAGCGTGTTGTCCTTAGAGCTGCAGATAAAGTGGCAGAGTCAGTTCCCCAGGGAGAAGGGAGTGTGGAGGAGATAAACTCCATGTGTATAAACACCAGATTAACAGCCTAATTCTGAGCACATGAGCACATGTGCATTTTCATTGCATCCCCTTGGTAATTAATGGAGACTTTTAATTTTACCAGGAGGGAGCAGAAGGAGACCAGGGCTACCAGGATTTGCAGCCTTCATGGTGGCTATAACCAAAGCAGCCCCAGGTGAGATGGTCCTGCATTGCCTCTCTTGATGGTGCTCCTGTGGTGTAAATTGGTTTAGCACCATTGACTTGAACTGAAATTAAAGGATCCTTGCTGATTCTTTACACCACCTGAAGTCCTGGTTGTCTCTGGATATTGCTAAACAGCTGCTAGATACTTCAAAAAGCATTTTCTCCAAGTTTTCATAGGATTAGTTTCCTTTTAAAATGCCATATATCTATGTAGCCTGCAGAGATTAAAAGAATAGCTTGTCTCATTCATCCAGAAGACCCATAAAATCCTTCATTGTACTTTATATTGGTGCTTCTCAAAGGAAGGGTCGATTACCCGGTCTTAAATATCCAAAATGTGGTCCCTGTGTGCCTGAGCACACATACACAAGAGCTCTCTCAAGAGAAGTCGGAGACACAGCTCAGAAAGACTGGCCTTAGAAGTTTATGAAGCATAACACAGCAAGTTGCAGTGAAATGCTGTTGTCATTTGTGCATTCGAAATGGAAATGTGCAATCCAGGGTTTGGAGCAAAGGACAGCGATTAGACACTCCTGTTAATAAGGAGCATGTTCCTGGGAAGGGTACAAAGATGATAGAATGAGTCATTTCTTATTTAACAATAAAAGGAAGATAAATGGTGTTCAGTTGGTTCCATGTGTGCACTTCAGGAGTTTCTAAAGTCTGTTCACCAGTTTTCTGACCAATCTGATATGGAGGAGGGGCAGGTTTCCTGCAGAATTAGCAGCTGGTTTGGGAAACCCAATGAAGTAATCCTCTCCCAGGGCAGCTGAGAAGGAAAACCCTTCCCCAGCACCGGCACTGGTGGGACCAAGCATACACCGGTGCCATGTCAGCTGAGGAGAAGTTCTTCTGTCCATGGTGGCTCCCTCCAGCACTGGTGGGCATTCCTAAATTCCCTACTGAGCAGTGATGGTCCTGCAAGTTCCCGGGGAGCAGCAGAGCTGGTGAAGGGAGACTGGTCTGCAGAGCATGGGCTGTTTTGTGAGCAGCTGAGCAGGTACCTGGGGCTGGGTGTCCTGGCTGGCAGCATTGCCTTTGCGGCAGCCGTGATGCTCTGGGACAATGCTTTCCTTCCATGGCAGGGGCCAGCAACATGGTTTGGGACCTGAAACCTGCAGCCTGAGCACATTGCAAAGGCTATTGCTATGTGGGCACAGCCCTTACCTACAGGTCTCCTATGTGATTGCATACCAAGGGGTGAAAGCCCCCATGCAGAATACATCTCCAGGAAAGGGGGAACACCTCTTGTAAATGATTCATTTCTTGCTGGGACCCTCAGGATGTCATTTAAGGAGTACATTGCCCTGCTCTCCATTTTTTTTCTATCTCTGGCTTGACTGAGACTCGTGCTCGGTGGCATGTGGCTGGCTCTAACTCTGTGTGTGTTTGGGGGAAGCTCAAAAGGTCTCCGTTTGCCATCTGATGTCTAGTAGTGAGGTGCTACTGCTCACCTACTGAACAACCCAGGGAAAATAAAGCAGCAAGGAAAGCTCAGACGTGTAGGGGAGAGTGGGAAGAACGTATTTTGGGTAGTCTGTCAGTCAGCCTGACACTAATTGGTTGCAGTAAGTAATCGTTCTCCATGTAAATTAGACTCCAATTTCCTCTGTAGTCTGTCTCTTTGCTGTGTGGGCTTCGGTCTAATTAGGCTCTCATATGGTGAACCTGGTTTGTAAGCTGCTTTTGTTCCTGGAGAGCCAGGCTCAGCCTTCCCCGAGGCTGCCTGCACTCTTCGAGCCCTGTTCCTGAGTGGGATGGTTCTTAGATCAACACTGCCAAGCTCAAAATAAGTTCTTCTTTTAATGTAAGTGTTGATTATTTCTATTTTTAAAGCTTGCAATGAGGAGAGGATTAAAATGCAAAGGGGCTTATTGAACTTAGAGTGGGAATATCCCGTGGAAGCGCTTCCTCTGCATTCCTGGAAGCCCTACTCACTCCTTCATGAGAGACCTCATTGAAACGCCAGCCTTTGCGAAGGCTGGAGCAGCTTGCCCGCATCTGGATCCTGCCACTTGTCTGCTGGGACACCTGGTGCACAAGTCGCTCACTCCAGCCTGCTCGCTCGGAGGTAGCTGTGTGTACATTCAAAGCTTGCCCAAGCACCAGCCCATGTTCGGGAGCTGCATCTGTAACTGAGTGCAGAAATGTGCAGTTGCACAAGAGGCTTTTCTTCCTGGCCATCCGTTGTTTGTGAATGGATGTTTCTAGGTTACTGCCTGCAGTAGACAGCTGCCTGCAGCGTAGCTCTGTGGTCTCCAAGCTGCTGCCTGTAGCCCTCACCTTCACCCGAGCATCAGAAGCAAACACCGTGGTCAAGCATCTAGATTTGTATGCAGCCAAGAAAGACGTGTCTCTATGGCTAATGTCTGCTCCAGGCTGCAAAAAAAAGGAAAACCATATGTGTCAGCTGGCCAGGCTGTTTGCCAGCAGCACTTTATGATTCAGTAGTTACCTTTGTGAACCTCAGTATAACTTCGGGAACCATGTGCTAACTGCTTCTATAAACCTCCTCTTTATGTGATACGGTCCTGACCCAAATGTGTCAGCGGTACCATTAGGTGTTCTGATAAATACTGCTTTTATTGGCATCCTGATACTTACCTTACTGACTTTCAATCCAGTGATACACACTGGGAGTTACTGGCTTTCTTCAGTGCGCTTGCAAGGATGTGGTCCCCTCGAAGTACGTAGATAAGAAACTCTTGGGAGAAAGAGGTGAAGCAAATTGAGTGTGGGGTTTTTTTATTGCTTCTCTTTACGTGATTTATATATTGGCAAGGTAACTTTGCTTTCATACCACTAGTCAAAACTGGAAGGGATATTGGCTCCGTGGAGAGCTAAATTTGGGTAAAGAGACAGGATTGGATTAGGGCTTACGATTTTCACCAATAAGCTAAAACTGTGGTGGGCGTCACTCCGCTGGCTGGGTCGGCAGCCAGGAGCCTTCCCTCCCCAAATGACCACAGCCTCGCCAGAGTGCAGGCAGCCCCTGGGCCAGGCATCGCTGCTGCTGGAGGATGCACCACGGTCCCTGGCACCAAAAGTTCTCACCTTGCCGCTGCCCATCCATCCTTCTTCCCATCCTTCCCTCTACCCTTGCCCATTACATGGAGGTTTTCCAGCGTGTGAAGTGAATGCCTGTTTAGCCTGGGTAAGTAATTGCGCCTGATTTCTAGCATGTATAAGCCGCTTTAGCGCTGTACAAATGTTTGGATTGGGAAATTGTTTTCTTTTCCAGCTCTGATTCCTGGTTCTCCCTGTGGGCAGAGCCCAGGGGCTGCCAGGGGCCAGACGCAGTCCCGCTGCCCCCCGGAGCAGGGATGTGTCGTATTGCCTGCTAATATCTGACCCAGAGGACACGGTAAAACTTTTCCTTGATGCAACCATGACTTCTTTTACCAGCCCCTGAGCCGCTCCTGCTTTTTCACTCTGTTGAAAAAACACTGGAAGACTAAAACCCTGTGGGAGGCTGGAGCTTATCTTAGCTCCAGGTTTCCAAACGTGCCGTGTGTCTTCTCAGCTGTTGCAGATATTTGTGTGGAATGACAAAATGTGAATTTTAAACCTTCAACAGCTGTGTTTAATACGGGATGAAGGGCTATTTTTAACTTTGGGATGTTTGGGGTTTTTTTGGTTTTGTTCACATGAATTTAGGAATAAAATGTCCGATTCCTTTGAGGCAAAACAAAGGTGTCTGAGTACTTAGTCAAACTTGCTGGATTCAATTGCTTCTGGATACTTTAGGAATTAAGCAGATAGGAGGCTGTGTTAGTGACAAACGTGTTTGGTTGGAAAAAGGGGTTTATTCCTGCCGGAGAAGTCAGAGGAGCGCGCAGCCTCCTGGATGCCTGCTCTGGGGAGAGGTCCTGCGGCTGTTTGCTGGGCAGCAGTGTTTAACAGCATCCTCTGTTTGCCTTTGTTAAGGCAGTGCAAATTATTTGTGTGCTTTAGGATTCCTTCGCTCTCCCAGCAGATGTTTTATCTATGCAACTGGTGGAGTAATTAGAGAGAGCGATGTGGTGCTGGTGTGCAAACACCCCCCTGGGGGGGTGCGAGGGAGAAATCGCAGAGTCCATCCCAGGAGCAGCTGGCTGAGGAGCAAAGTCAGCACAAGATACCAAAAGCAAAATGTATATGGCCTAACGTATTTGACTTTATTTCTGTGAAGGAGTTATTCCCTCCACCCCACCGAAAAGAGGCAGGGGCTGCATCCTGGGCCAGAAGACTCTACTGCTTCTTACGGCAAATTTCCCTTACCATGTGAATCATTCACTCAGGATTTTTGTGGTGGTGGCTGGGGGTGATTAAATATTCTGTCTGCGGGAAATTACCTGGAGATTTGAGTGTTTTCCTCAGTGGCTGTGGCACCAGCAATGGGGTCACATGGGAGCCTCCTCCCATGTATTTTGAGCTGCTCGGAGGTTTTGAAGGCTGCAGTTGCATGAGCACATTTTTGCTTTGCTACCATTTAAATAATGGCAGCAACATGCTGATTCCTCTAATGATCTTGATTAAGTTATCGGTTATTTCCTTAATTAGCTACTTGATCTACTTACACTTTAAATGGGTCTATTCATTCACCCAGAAGAGGAGGCGGGGAAAAAAGCACTCCTGTTTTTTTCCCTTTTAAAAGGGTTTTTTCCATCACTGGTCGATAAGGGAGCTCTGATGAGCTGGCTTCTCCAGTGCTGCTGCATCAGGGGTCTGTGGGATGGTCACAGTATTAGCATGGTGACGAGGACCATGCCAGCGGTGCTGGAGCATCCTGCTGACCACCGCCTGTCCTTCCCTAGCAGAGATACCTTGCAGGGGCTAGAAGTGAGCTGCTTCCAGAGGCTGAGCAAAACGGCACCATGGCTTTATTCGTGGGTATGCTGACCTATAAGTTCAACCTGCCATTTCAGGCTGGCCATGGAAGTGTGCTGGTGTTTCCAGATGTGATGCTGAGAGATGGATGTTGGTGCTTCCCATGGGCTGGCTTTTCTGGTAGCAGGGAATTTTCAATGGGACAGTATAGGTGTACATTTATTCCTGGCACTAGTGTTACACAAACAAAATATGTTGAAGTGGTCTTCTGAATGCTATGTCTGTGTGTGTTAACCAGGCTGGGGATGGGGTGGGGTCTCAGGGCCAGTTCTGGGTGAGAAAATGCATCTTTTAATCTCCAGTGGCCTTTAACTTCCCCATCCATTAGCATAGGGCACTGCATTGAGCATCCAGCATCTCTGCACCGTAGTACAAAAGCATCCTCACCAGTTGGCACCAGTTCTTCACTGGTATTACCCACACACCACCATTTGTTGCCTTCTCAGAGCAGAGACACTCGAATTTTTCACTTTGGAGACTCCTTGCGATACGTGCAGCAGCAGCCCAGGCTTCAAACAAGCCTATTTGTTCGTGCTTTTGTACTCTTTATTACTCTTAATGATATTCCCCTCGTTAGCCTTAGCTTCACACCCTCCCTGATGCAGAACTCGCTGAAACACATATTGTGTAATAAGCCTGCTTCCATATATAAATTGGAGACGCAGAAGCTGGGACTCTCCCAGCTAAAATAGAACTAAGTGCTTGCCCTCCAGTTACATTTTAGCATCTGTGCCAAAAAATTATGTCTTTGGGAGGAATTACCAAAAGTTCTGACATATGCAAGCTTTATTCCTTTGAGTCTTTTATATTTTTAGCAGTTTGGTGTGAATTTGGACTGTATGGCTTTCCTCTCGTGGAAGAAACCTTTGCCATGGCCCATGTGACAACCAGAGCATTGCCCCGTGATGCAGAGCCCCAAGGAGTGTCTCCAGCACTGGTGCTTACTCCTGCTGGGACGTGCTTGGATGGCAGCACTCAAAATTCCCCGTGTCGTGTTTGGCAGCACAGGCAAACCCTGCACCCAGTGTTGCCAGCCCGGCTGCCTGCATGGGCTGGCTCTGGGCTCTCAACATTACTCTTGTAGTCTCGGGTGATCCCCAGAGAATTGCAGCTTTCCTTGGTTTGCAAAATAACTTCTCGGCTGAGGGTTGGTGGGAAGGACTTGAATAAATCAATAGTAATGGCTCACAAAACAATGTCCTACTATTTGTGTATCAGGATTCCTAAGTGATTATCATGATGTTGTGGATGCAGGCATGGTGGATCTTGTGGTTGGCTGTGCTTTGGACACCAGAGATGAGCGTCACAGATGTTGCAATGCCAGAGCAGTGATGGTGACACATTTGGGTGATCCATGTTCCCTTCCATGTCTGTTCTGAATTGCTTATGTAACCTCAGACAAATCATGGACATCCTCCAAGTTTCAGATGCGGGGAGAGCAGCAGAGCTCCTGTTGCAGCTGTTTGGGGGTTGGTGTCAGAGCAGAGCTTGCCCTGGGGTGGTACTCAGGGATGCTCGTATCCAGATGGTACATGCACATCCCCATTGTGGCCAGGACCTCCAAATCCAATGGAAAAAGCCAATAAAACTAGACAAATAACTGCACTCAGAAAGTATATTGCTGGCTTGTCCCTTCTACTTTTCTTTTTCTGCAAGTCCTGGGAGGAGGTAGCTGAGATGAAATGTTTGCTCTAACAGGGTTAGATTTCTCTTTACATTCCTTGGAAGTTTGTGTTTGGATTTCGCTCTGTTGGTGTCGGTTTACGCAGAGATGTTTCCAGCAGTTTGATCCCATGGGTATAGTGCCAACTCTCGGTATTTTGTACAAAGATAAAAATAAAAGAAAAGTGGGCCTGGGTACTGAGGTGGCTATTTAATCACAACAGGACTCACAGGAAAATGTGCATTAAATATTTATGGGATGGTATTCATTAACATTTTCACTGTATTGGTACTGGGCAGTGCAAGAAAGCTGTCAAGAGAACTGGAGTCTGTTACACAGCCATAGACCTGGAAAGAGCACAGCAGAGGAGAGGCATGAACGCTTGCTTTGTTACCCCGATGTGTTCCTCGTAGCTAGTGTTGCATTTGCAGTTGCAATAGTAAGCAGGGTTTCAATAGTTTCACTTACAGTCCTGAAAACACTTGTGGTAAGTATTCTGGATCTGATTTTTCCAACTGCCATGTCTTATGTGCGTGCAAGTGGCTGACACCAAACCCCTGGTTTGCAAGCAGGCAATTAGAGAGGTAAGCCTAAGTGACTTCGTGTGTCTCTTTTAGATTGCTCAAAACTGAGTTGCTGTAAAGGGCTGGGATTAGCAGAGATTGAGTTCTCAGGGCGCTGGAAATCGGCTGCAGCTGGGGGAGCTTGTGTCAGACAGCTGCTGTAAGGGCCAAGTTATGGAGTGAGTTATCTGTGGGCGTGAAATGATGCCAGGAAGATTAGAACTGATGATAAAATAGTATTAATGCTTGCTTTGTTAACAGTGTGGAAGGTATCAAATTACCCTGGTGCTATAAATCCAATGCGTGTCCTATATCTGTTAAGTGCAGCTATTTAAATGACTGAAATATATTTGTCAGCTGCTACATCCTCTGATAGAAGATCATGGCAAAGGATGTTAGACTTCCCATAGCAGTAAGGGGAAGGTCTGAAGCAATAGCAACCTGATGGATTAAATGTTCTTTCAAGAGGAGACAGGATCTTGTGTCAGTTTTTAGGATAGCTTGCTCTGGATCTGTAGTGTGAGCCTGAGACTGCCCCTGGGCTCATGCCAAAGGCTGCACTGGTTGCACAGGTCTGCCAGGTTTGAGCTTTGGAGCTGAAGGTTTGTGTCCACGATGCTGGCACTGTCCCATGCCATTAGCCACAGCAAGTGATGTGCCCAGCTCAGATTGTGCCCACGGGCACCTCCTGTTGGGAAGAGAAAGTTCCTTTTGGTATTACTGTCGCTGGGAGAGAGCTTTGTCCTACGTCTTACCAAGTATAAAAGGGATATATACAGATAGAAGAGAACTACCTCTTTTACCTGAATGCCTTTTGGATAAAATAAATGCTAATCTTGACTAATTAGCTAACAGGCTCACTGTGGATGTCACTGCGATCCATTTATGTACTTGAAAGCCCCATTTGTTTCCACTGGTGCCTTACTGTAGAGCAGCAAGCGAAAGGCTTGACCGTATTCATGGTCTTTGCTTTCTGATACCTCTTCCTCCTGCCCATGCATGAGAGCAGAGCCCTGCCGCTCCCTGTGACAGTCATGAGGTCATGTGGCTCATGCTGCACCTCAGCCTCTGGTGTGTCATGTTTTGTCACTTCACATAATGCGATGCCTTGTGGCACCCCAGGTAGATGGCTTTGATTAACTTTCAGCTGCTTAACTGGTGGTTAAGGTGAGCTCAGGGGAAAGGGGGCTGTGTGGGAGCTGCTGGCTGGTCCATGTGGTGAGCCAGGTCTCCATGTTCTCATTTCCTTAAGTACTGTAGGAAACAGTCCCTTGCATGAAAAGCTTAGAGCTCACACCTCCACACCTCTTTCACAATAGACACTTTCTCGGTGTCTAACACCACTAAAAATCAGTGAGAGCTGAATCCTGAACTACTGCCAAAATACCCAAATATCCTGAGCATCTGATTGCTTCCCTTCACCACCTCTGTTAGACCAAGGGCTGGCAGAGAGGAAGCGAGAAGAGCAATCCCTCCTTGAGCACGAGCATCAGAAATGACTCAGAATTAGTCTGGGTCTCAGCCGCAGTGTATTTTGCAATGTAAAGCCCAGAGCCAGTCACATAAAGTGACTTTGCAACCTCTGCACTGTCTGCAGATGATGATCCAACCCCTAAAACTTGTGGTTAGGAGTGAGGATGGTAGAACAAGACAGGTAAAGCAGGTCCCTCTTTTCCTTTGCAGTGGCCTTCCCAAAATGAGAAAAGCAGGAGCAAGTGTTGTTGGAGATACCAGAGGATGTTCTGGAGAGCTTAGTCCTCAGCTCCCCAAAATATGGAGGAGGCTCACTTGAATTTTGTATGAAGCAGAGAAGCAAGTGCATCTGATGTTGGCTATTCCAGGCTGTGGCCACAACCAGGAGCGGTGTGGGGTGACACTGTGCCATGGTGACGTGCCCAGCACCAGGCTCCTGAGCAGGTCGTGCAGGCCCCACTGATGAGCTGCTGGGAGGTGGCATTGTTGCCTAAATCCCCATGTGAGTCTGAATGAGCATCTACCCTGTAACTTCTCCAGTTTCCAAACCAATTAACTGTTGGTGTAAAAAGTCACTGTGCTTCAGTTAATGTTGTATCTGCTTTCTAATCTTTTAAAATATTCTCCTAGTCCCCTGTCCAAGTTCCCTCTTGAAAGCTAGGGTTGCTTTGGATTTTGGTGAGCTGTAGAGCAATTTTTCCGTGCTATGTGTGTGCTGCCAACTCTCTACAAACCTGGCATGGACGGGGACAGTGTTTCAAAGGAATTTGTCTTAGAGATGGTTCAGAGAAGGATGTTGGACACAAGCCCATCAGGGGAGGATGGATATATGCCCACAGTAAATATTTTTTATCATGTTTTGCCATTTGCTGTAGAGCGGTTCGTATCTGAGGCTCCGTTGACTTCAGTAAGTTGAGTGTGGCAGGTTTATCTCAACTTACAGGGTTTTATTCAAAGCTGCATGCAAAATGATAGTTGACATGAAAACTAAACCTGGTTTCATGACCCTTCTGTAATCACAGGATGCTGCTTGCTTAGTTGAAGAGGCTGAAAGCAGAGAAGTGCTCTCCTCTGTGCCCTATGTGGAACACAAACTTTACCAAAGTCAGAACTTTTTTCAAAGTAGAGCTGCTCAGAGTACAGCAAATGTCAAAATCCTTCTTGGCCATGAGTTTGCGCTGGTGCATGTAGCAGACGCTCAGGAAGGGGAAGGCAGCTGTTGAGCTGTGATTGCTGCTTATTACACTAATTATAACAGTCTCGGCGGTATCGTGAGCTTCCCTTCTCCTTCCCCCATCTGTCTGTTTGGCCATCCATGGTTGCTCATCTTTTTGAGATATGTGTTTGAAGTGCTTGACTGCACTCCCCCTCCACTTCCCTGTGCTGGTACAAGGGAATAGTCACAATTTGCACAGAGAAGGAATTTTTGGGATTGAGCTGTTTGCCCTGAAATAAAGCCATGGAAAAGTAAGGTGTTGCCCTAGCTCTGCAACTCCACACTTCCAAGGATCTCAGCCAGGTGAACCACCTTAGTCTGGAGCATCCCAACTTGTTTGGGATGGAGGGAAGAGGATGATGTCCAGCACTTGCTCCATTGCCTTTTTCCTCTATATTTTGGGTTTTGCACTGTACGTACCAGTCTAAATACTGGTCAGGCCAGTTCAAACTCAGATTCCTAGCTCAAACCCAAAGAACATTTTCCAGAAACGTCCTCAATCCTCTGCCGTGGGAGCCTGGCCAACCCTGCCTTTGGTACCACCACTGGCAGCAGCTGAGCTACCTCCAAATTGCTGTTCTTTTGTTCAAGGAGACACTGTAAGTTAAATGCTCAGCAACAAGAAAGCACCACCCCTCTGAATGCCCACCTGGTTTTTATTTCACTGGGGAAGGGTTCCTCCTCATCACAGGGCAAAGAACAACCCACTCCAAAGCAGCTAGCAAAATGCTTTCTGAGTGGTGAAACAATGGGACTCACTAAATCTCTAGCAACAATAATTGCTTCTAAAAGGCTGGTGTGTTTAGTCTGCTCCTGTTTAGCAAACATGTTTGCTTTGCCTTTTGGAGATAATGCTGTGTGCAGCACAGCATGGTAGGGAAAAAAAAAGAGGAAGAAGTGGCCTGTGGTTTTCAGCATGTTTACCAAGCAGTGGCTGGTGGGAGCAATAGCATTCGATGTTCATGCTCCCTTATTAATCATGAGCGATTGGGTTTCTAACCCCTCCTGGTGCTCAAGCTGTGGGCAGGATGCCCTCGTGGGCTCGTACAAGCTGGGAGCATCGTGCCTGAGGCTCAGGCTGGTGAAGGGCAGGAGCAGGAACGCCTGCACAGTGATGCAGGTGTCTCCACGTGTATGGGGCACCCCTGAAGACCCCTGCCTGGGGATACCTGTGAACCATGCCTTGGCAGGCCTACAGTGGCAGCAACCAGCATCTTCTTACAGGGTGGCTTTAACTCTTTACTCTAGAGAGCGTTACCGGGTGTGCAGGTCTGGGGCTTGTGCAGCAAGGAGGGATGCTCTGGGGACAATGCCTGCATGGGAGCCATCCAGGAGAGCAGGGACAGGCTGGGACCCCATGGCAGAGGGAGCCAGCGCTGGGGTCAGGGGCTGACCCTCTGAACAACCCTCTCCTGATACAGTCTTGATCCCTCCCAGCAAGTCCTGATACCCCCTGTTCCTACAGCAGGCGATTCAGCTTCATTTCCCTATAGATCACAGTAAGATAAAAGCGTGGCCATGCTTTGCAATCAGGGAAGCGGGTTGGGAGGATGACAGGTTACATGAGGAAGGGGTGCGGGTTTCCAGCTGCGCACTCTCGCTGCCGCTGTTGACGAGGGCCGTGATTGATGCTGTGTTCGGAGCAGGCAGCCGTCAGCCGGTGACGCGCTGACCTTTCCCTGACGGGCTGAGCGGCTCTAATGATCTTGATGGAGCTGGCGATTTGTATATTGGGTTTGATGTACAAGGCTTGACACAGCACAGAGAAATGGGACTGGGGTATGACTGACAGCCCTTTCCCATTAAGGATGGTGAGGCACACTGATTTCTTTCAGTGCGAGTGTTTGGCAGAATTGTATTGTAGCAGAGAAGTTTTGCTGTTCAGTATCTTCCTTTATATAGCTTCCAAGCAGTTAAATAAAAGATGAGAGTGAAGTAACTTGCAAGCCAGAAGGCTTATCACAAAAAAGACTGTTCAAATTACACACTTAAATTAGTATTTAGTGAATTATTTTTACCCTGACTTTAATATTAAGGCTCCTTAGGCAGATAAAACAATGCCGTAGCTTGTGTCTGGAACTTTTTTTTTTTAATTCAGCTGTATAAAATTTCAAAACCTTGACTTCTTGCAGGCAACATTGAAACCTTTTAATATCCATGAGTTGAGCTTTGTATAAATCATACCCTGGTTGGCACATCTCATGGGTGCTTATGGCAAGAGTAATGAATTTCATGGTTTGTTATGAGCTACTAAAACCAACACAAACACAGAAAGCCTGTTGTAATCTCAGCGTATCATTCAAGGAAGCAATTTATGCTTAAGTATGAACGAATGTCAAGCCACGATAACAAATTGTTATTACTAATTGAAACAAAGGGAAGAATAACAAACATGTCTTGTCATTTGTGTGCAGTGCCAGGCTGTCTTGGGGACACTGGAGGTCCATCCAGCTTCACCCAGTGGGACAGCCTGAGAGCAAACCTCACCATAGCTGAAGACACATTGACCTGCTCTGTGCACTCCAGGCAGGGCACGGGGCCATCATCCTAGAAGAACTGGAGCTGGGAAACCACCTAGGCTTAAATCAAAATGACACTTCTCATAATTTTATTGTTTTGTTACATTTTTTTATTTAAAATTAAGGTTAGCTGGGTTGTAGAAGCCTTGTAATGGGTGGAGTTTGGGGTGGACTGAAACCACATATGCTGGTTTATCTGCTTGCACTAGCTGGTTTTATATCATCCAGTTCTACTTCATGCTCTCAGGTATAAAATAAAGATCTATTTTGGCATCTTTCTTCCCACTGAGCAGTTAGGAGGTGGGGAGCCAGATGCGTTCCTGACCATTGCCATATCCCTGTATTTGCAAATACACTGGGAAATTTAAGACTCAAAGGCGTCATGAAAGTCCATTTCTGTTCATGACCCAACATGCATGATTTCCTCCCAGACACGGTATGGGAGTGTAGGGTGGATCCAAAAATACACTGGATTTACCACCTCCACGTGCACTTAACAGAGCTTGGAAACAAGCAGCAAGTAGCTCTTTCCCCTTAGTTCGCAAAGAACAGGCAGCCATGTCTCTCCTGAGTGAGAGCAGGAACGTGGCCATCTTAAACTGTCAGTGATTTCTGAGGAGTTTGGATGGAGGTTTGTGCAGCCCAGGACCTACCTGTGGTGCATGGCTTGGAGCAGAGACTTGCACAGTGCCTGGCAAGGGAAGCACCGAAATCATAGAATCATGGAATGGTTTGGGTTGGAAGGGATCTTTAAAGCTCATCTAGTCCAACCTCCCTGCAGTAAGAAGGGACATCTTCAACTAGAGCAGGTTGCTCAGAGCCCTGTCCAACCTGACCTGGAATGTTTCTAGGGGTGGGGCTTCTACCACCTCTCTGGGCAACCTGGGCCAGTGTCTCACCACCTTAGTTGTAAAAAATGTCTTCCTTATATCTACTCTAATTCTCCCCTCTTTTAGTTTAAAACTCTTATGCCTTGCTCTGTTGCAACAGGCCCTGGTAAAAAGACTGTCCCCATCTTTCTCATAAGGTTCATCCAGTCCTGCTGTCAGGAGGTAAAAACCAGACTTGTGTCACTTGGCCAGGACTCTGGGCTGGCTTGAGACACCTCTGAGCATGGAGGTGGTCAAGCACCATGCCTCAGTTCCCCAGCTTTTGTGGGGGGTGGGGCATGGCTGGTGCAGAGGAGAGCTTGGTGAGAAAAGGCAAGAAATCCTTAGGGCATAACCACTGACCCGAAACACCCTATTAGACAGGTTTGAAGCCAAAAAATAAAATAAAACTGATCTAACGTGACAGCGACCCTGACAGCATCAGGCAGCGAGAAGAGCGGCAGCAAGGGAGTCCTGAGCTGCTGCCAAGGCGCATGTTAATGCCGTCGTGCAGGGTTAGTTTGTTATCCTGCAAATACGTCTTCTGTTTTGTGTAAATGGAAAATTAATTCGTTGCTGATCAAAGGTTTAGATCTTTGGAAAACATACCAGCAGATAAGCTGAAGATTTATGCATTTCCTTCGTAACTTACTTTCAGTGAACACTTTATTGTTCGTGGAAAGGCCCCAAGAAAAATATGTCATTAAAAAAAATAACTGTGTTGAGTTTATTTAGCTTAAATTACAATACAGTGCTTTAATGAGGCTTTTGTAGACATCATTAGGGACACTATTAAAAAGTCTTCAGATGAGAACACTATCAGGCTAGGAAAGGGGAAAAAACCACGTGAGCACCCAAATTGTTGTTCGCATTCGGATACAGATTTGCTTTCAACATGGAAAAGTAAAAACCATAGTAGTGCCGAGTTAACGCCAGAGGCTATGAAAAGCTGTATTGTTGTTAAGCCCCCTAAAGCTGCTTGCGTTAAGGTGATTTAAAAAAAAAAAAAAAAGAGAGAAAGAGATACAGTGGTTGCTGGAAACGCTGTCTGCAGCGTGCTCCACAGGTAGGTTGTGCCGGTCTGTGAGCTGGGGGTGTGTGGTGGGGACAGAGCGTGAGGGTCCTTTTGGGGTGCCTTGTCAAGGGGAAAAGGGGTGCAGGGCAGTGATGCTCGGTGACGAGTCAGGTCCTCTTGCAGTATCACCCCTGTGTTTGGATGGTTCGGTGCTGCCAGAGGACATGGATGGCTCAGGATGTGCTCACAGCCGCAGCCTGTGCACCAGAGGATGCTGGCAAGGGTCAGGCCTGTCTCACTGGGTGCATTGGTAGGAAATACAGAAAATTGCCTCTACAATCAGCCGCAGTGCGTATGGGCTGTACCTCCCCATGTGTGTCAGCTGCTGCTGGGCTCAATGGTGTTTCAAAAACTAAATTCCTCCTTGCAGACTGACAGCACAGATCCTTACCCGTTGCTCTGCTGAAAATGAGAGGAACACAGCAGCGGTGACAGCACGAGGACCAGGTCTGCCTCGTGTGGTCTTGGACAGGAACCACGTGAAGGTACAAATGGCAGCCCTTGGGAAAAGCGGAGGAGGCCAAGTTTGGGGGATTAATGATCTGCATCTGATGTTGGTCTCTCTGCTGCTCACTCCATTTCGTTTTTCTTTGAGATAAGACATCCCTGCTTCTGGTGTTCAGAGTTGTGGGGAGGATCTGCTGCCTAGCTTAGAAAGAATAAAGAAAATGAGAAGAAAACAAAGCTAATTTAAAGTCCTGACCTGTATGTTGTGACCTGGGTTCTCGTAGGAGCTTTCCCATACCTTGGGCACCTCTCTGTGTCCCCTGAAAAGCCAGGCGTTTGGCCAGGTTGAGTGTAGCTGGACCCTGCCATGTAAGGTCTTGTCTCTTCCCTGCTGCAGCTAACAGCTTTTTGCAGTCACCTTGCCATTCCCCTCCAGTGTTTGCAAAGCCATGGCCTCTCCAGCCTCTTGCTCTGCAGCTTATCACTGCCCCATGGCCCTGGGAGCACAGCTCCAGCTGTCCCCAGCCTGGGGACCGCACTGGCCACAGACTGTCCTGGCACTGGGAGCACTGGCTCAGCGAGCAGAGATTGCTCTGCAAATTACAGGGGCGAGCGTGGGAACAGAGGGGGAAAAAAAACCACAGTGAGTATCCAATTCTGCATTTCTGTGGGTAGAAAGAGTGATGGGAAAGTAATCTGTTATTGTGCCGGTTGCTGTGAGCCACGATGGGCTTGGTGGTAGAGAGGGGACCTGCCATCCCATGGATCCCGGACAGGCCGGTGGTGCGCACAACACAGAGAACAGCCTTCATCCCTGTGGGCAGCATTTTGGGGCAGAGGAGGCTGGAACCCCTGTGACATCCCCAGGTAGCAGTGCTATGCGCTGCCCTGGCACACTGCAGCAGAGGATGCTCACTAAATAATTCAGAAAGGCAACTTGATCTGACATCCATCAGGTTAGTAGCCCAGTGACCTTGAGGACGCCAGTCTGCTGTTGCTGCACATGGCCATGCCGTGTAGCTCATTGTCATCGGGAGAATCAACAGTGTCACATGGAACATTGATTGACAGCTGATCGATATACCCAGGTGATAAAATACAGCATTTGTGAAACATGGCCTCTTACAATGATTTGTTAAATTAGCTGTAGGGATGAGTTTGTGCCAATGGCAGAAAGTTTAAAGTTGACTGGGTTTGGGTCTTTAAAATTAGCAGGAAAGCGCAGAAAGATGTGGCTACACTTAAAAGCAGAGTTGTCCATCTCGCACCTCTGCACCTGCACGGGGCTTCCTGCTCTTTATTTCAGCAAGTAAGGTTTTACTTCTGATCGCTTGCTTCTTTGCCGACAGTTGTCAGCACCCATCCTTGTAATGGTGCAAGTCCTTCACGTGACCTTTGATAATGTGCTCTGCCAGCTCAGTGTTCTCCTTGCTACTTAATGAAACACCCATTTCACCTGCATAATGTGCAGAATCTGTCAGGAAATCTTGTGTGCCTTCTGGAGTTTTTCCAACACATGACCTTTTCACAAGCCTTGCAGTAGGTAACAGCAATATGGAGCAATTGCCAACAAACCAGCAGCTTTCAAAGCAGGAAGACTTATTTTCACGTTCCTCAGACAGTTGTGTGTCCAAATTTGGCGGCTTCTAATCTGATTTCTAGTCTCAGAAGAGCCTGTTTTTGTGAATATTTAGGTTTGCAAGTATTGGAACAAGAAGACTGCCAGGAGGGATGATGATTATACATGCTGTTTGGAGACACAAGGCTCCTCTCATAGCTAGCCATGCAGCTGAGATCTCAAGTGTTGGTCTAATTTATCTTTTAGATTAGCTCGTGATTCTCAATCCTATTTTATCTTTGTGGATCAACTTAAAAGTTTGCAATTTCTGGTGGGAACCCTTTCTTGGAGATGATCTAGTTAGCCAAAACAGCCAAGCAGAACTCACCTTTGCTGTGGGATGCTTGGTCATGTGGGGATGACACTGCCATCCACGCTATGGTGGGATCATGCCAGACTGGTGCTGGGTGATTGAAGCTGCAGTAGATGGAGTTACATGGAGCGCGTCATACAAGAAGTGAGGTTGGACACTCAGGCTTATGCCCTGCCAACTTTTCCCGGAAGCATGTGGCCAGCTGGTGGTCCTGCTCAAGTAACACTTGGAACACAATTCAACATTTTGCTCCCAAGTGTTTATAGATAAAGGGCCTTTGCTCCTTGAAAGTTAATGCAGATAAAGTCAGGTGTTTAACTCATGTTCAGTGAAAATTAGTGTCTACAGAACCTGCCACATGGAGCAGTATGTCTTCCTTGTGTTGGTTGTAGCCCCTAGTCACTGCTCTGTGCTTTTAGCAATACGTTTCCAGGGAAGATTATTATAGTAAACACAAGTAATTTCTGCTCTACAGCATTTCTGCTCAACATTATCATTTTATAAACAGGCTTCTTTATTTGCTTTTGCCCAATTCAGTTTTGTCTCATTTCCTCTGTATTGTAGTTAACATGTTCTGAATTTAAGAGGGAAGATGCAACATCTCAGGGCTGTGGCACATTAGCCATAGAGAAGCGAGCTGACAGCCTGCTCGCAGCACTGGTGCAAGCTGAAAGGGGCAAAATGTGCTAGATTAGGAAGCTGAAGGGTCAAGGGAGTTTTTTCCTACAAGTTCTGTTGCTCTGTGTAGTTGGAGGGGACCCATCATGGAAGGAAGGTCTGACCCAGCTGGATGCAGTAATAGGGTCAGTGCTCAACACTTGGACTTGCAGCTGCAAAGTAAAAAAAATAAAAAGGGGGGGAAATTTTAAAAAAAGAACTGTAAACTCTCAGATATATTTCATCAATAGTGCTGAATATTTTCTTTTGTCTGAAGTTGTCTGAGACATATGAGGTCTCTGCACGTTCTCAATCCAGCTTGGCTGGGGTAAGCTGGGGTGGCTCCAAGGGAAAGCTGGGCTGGTTTGTCCCAGCTGAAGATCTCACCCTTGAGATTTTGAGTGTAATTCCATATAATGAAACCTAATTTATGAGCCTTAATAATAATAATTTAAGGCATTTGAGACTGCAGAAAGACGCGCAGCTGTAGTTCCTGCTTCCTTCTGTGTTCTGTAAACAGAGCTAATATTGCCAAAATCAAGGGTTTTGAAATCTGGAGCCAGACCCCAAAAGTCAGGAGTGTGCTCCAAAAGCCCTACATGTTGGGCAAGTTTTATTTGCTTTCTGTATTTTTCTGAGTCCACAGAAATTAGTTTTTTGTATTTTGCTCACTTTTTGCAAATGTAAAAGCTAAGTAGTATGCTCTCCTCCAGTTGACTTGGAGATTCATTTGTGACCACCTAATTCCCAAGCAATGGGCTTTAAGAGCAGCAGAAGAGATTTGGCAGCGTAGCTCCTTCTCTGCATTTTCTTTTCTTTTCCAAGGGGAGGGGAACACGGGGGAGGGAGGCTTTGGCATCCTTGTTGGGGTTGTGTATTCCTGGGGCTCACAGTGCTTACCTGAGATATGCATAAAAGGTACGAACCGTGAGTCTCTTGGGGCCATATGAAAGAAAATGTATTAAAATATGCAGTAACCAAAATGCCACACTAATAACTTGTATTTCCCAGAATATTTAGCCCTGCTGGTGCACAAACATGCTGCGTCTAAAAACCAGTGGGGAATCACAGCAAATGACTGCAGAAAATAATTAAGAGGGCATTGAAAGCCAGGAGAAAAATGATATGTTGCTCCAAGCCAGTGGATCACTGCTTTAATAGCCTGCGTACCTAAGAAGCGATGCCTTAAGTTTGACAGCAAGTTGAGATTCGGTCAGCATCAAATAAGATGATAGCTGGGGAAGGATAATTAGCATCTTCACACCATTCAATTTGGGCTGCTGGTGCGGTGCCAACTATTTGAAACGTGCACATGCGAGCCAGCAAGAAGGATTTTTTTTCTCTCCTCTCCCTTTCCCTAAGCAGCCTGCAGGATTTATCGATTTCTATGAGCAGGCTGATTTCCATGTAAATAAATGGGAGGGTGGCTGGGCAGCGGCGCGCGGTCCGGATGCGGTGACTTTGGCTTGCTGACATCATTGCTCATTAGCATGCAGGAGAGGAGAGCAATGCAACAGCAGAGCCCCGCGTCGCTCCCGCGCCGGCAATTATTCTCCGCGGGCTGCATCTCTCCTCGTTAATGCCTTGAGCTCGGAGAGCAAATTGGACATCCTCTTGCCACCTCGAAGGGTCATTTAGTGAAAGGCAGGCTGGAGGGGGGAGCTGCTGGATTCATTTGGATTGGGAGCAGAGAGCGGGGGCACCCTCTGGAGCTGGATTTCAGAGCGAGGCAATTTAAGGGAAAGCTTAAGACGCGGGGCAGGAATGGCATGTTCTTCCACGGCAGGTTTCCTCTGGAGACGTGCCGCGGTCGGTGCGTGTCTCCTCTGAAAGGCTCCGACAAAAGCCCGTCTGGCAGTGGCGTGTCGGGGCGGTGGGCTGCGCTGGGAGAGCTGCGGGATGCTTGATGGCACTGCGGTGCTTGGGCTGGTCCTGGGAGCATCCCACCACCCCAAAGGCAACTGGCACGACTAGGACGGCTGGACAACCCACTGGAATTTTCCCTCCTGCGCTGTCACTGGGAACAGGTAAGAAACTACCTTTTGCTGGTGACTTCAAAGTTGTTGTGGATTTTTAGAAGGGGTTGAAAGTAAGAGAGAGAAGGAGGAGGAGGAATAAGCATCGTTCTGTGCTGCGCAGAGCTGCGTGCTAACTTTGCTTGGCGTGCTGTTGGTGGTGATCTACGAGTGGGCTGCGCTTTTTTCCCAGCCTTTGCTGTTGTTTATGGGTGTAAAAGGTTAATTGTTAAATTGCATTTCTGCAGCTGCAGGAAGTCGGGGAGAAATGCTGATGCCATCATAGTGGATTTTTCATTTAAAAAATAATCAAGAAGGCTCAGCTGGCCCTAAATACGAATAATATTAAAAAATCCCCATCTCTCAGTGTTAATTTTATTGCTTTGGTAAATGCATCTTCTGGGAGCCTGGGTTCTTTTAGCATTTTCTGAGCAGACTGCGTGCAGACTGGTGTTGTGGTTGAGGACATCAGTGTTCAGATGTTTATTGTGCTTGTTTTGCCTTCCTGAAGAGAGAGAGTTTTAAAGTAATGGTCTTTCTATGTCCTTCTTTTTCATGCCAGAATGCCTAACTATAAACTAACCTAGATCTGCAACCTGGGGGTTGTTTTTCAGTGCAATCTTTTCAAGTCAAATTTCCTTTTTCTCTTGTTCCTTGAAGGAACATTTTAACCAGATGTGACATAGACATGACCTGTGACCGTAGAAAGATTGTAATCCAGTTACTCTTTGTTTTGTAGTCATGATTCCTTGGCGGTGCTAAACACTGATTGAGTCTTTTTGAGCCATTGAGGATTAACACTGGACAGAATAATGCCAAAATAATTATTCGCACCAGATGCAGTGTCATCCTTTCAGTTTTAGCTCTCTTATCTTGTAACTTATCTGACTTATTTTTATTCAGCGATTATTTCACCTACTGTGGGAGCACTTACACGTTTCACATCACTGCGTTGTATTTATAAGGATGCCAGCTTGAGCCTGAGATAAAGATTTGTAAAGTAAAACTGTCTGCAGCTAACAAGATTATATTTTGCTTCGTATTTTAATCTTCTCCCATTGCGTGTTTTCTACCAGCCAGATTCAGCTTAACAAAATGACCCAGCCTTGCGCACTTGCCGTTGGCAGGCTTGCTCGCGCTTAGCCGGCACACACAGATCAGGCTGGCAGTGATTGCTTTCACAAGCGGGTCAGTATTGCCTGTCTCAGGGGACGTCGTCTAAGCCTTAACTTCTGAAATAATTACAGTTTTCAGCCTAGTTCATCCTGCTTCCGAGCATTTCGCCTATCAGCCAGGTTTTTTCATTTAGGAGGTATGGCCTGGGAGATGCTCCAATTGCAGGATGTTTACTGCTTCCCGTGGTTTTTGCTTTTCGTGCTGCAAATGCAAACTGGTGAAGTCCCTTAAAATAGCATGTACAGCCCTGGGGCAGATCACTGGGAACCTGCTTGGCTTAGCCTGACTGATGCTGGAGAGATGGGGTGGTGGAAAGAGGGGCAGAAAGATAAATACTGTCAGTGAAAGAGACCAGGATTGCACAAACTTGAGAAGACAGTGAGGACCCACATGCTGAATGGAGCCAGGGTTCTTTGTGGAGAGCTGGTTTTGGATCCAGAGGGAGAGCCTCTTCTGCTCCATCCCTGCTGGCCAGGGACCCTGCTGGGCTCTCAGGGCCTTGGGATAGTCCTGTCAGTGTCCACAGCTCCTGGGTCTGCCTGTGTGCCTCCCTCTGCCTTCCAGAATCATGAGATTGGCTTCAGCATTGTTTGCCCACTAGCTTCAGGGTTGTTACCACTGTTATTGACCCTGTGCTTCTCTTCAACATGGACCCTAGTGGTTTGCATTTCTTCTCCATGACTAGGGAAAAATATGTGGTTGTTACTCTTTCTGTGTGCTAAGAGGGAATAAAAAAACAACAAACCCTAACATAAGTGTGTTGAGATGAGTGGTAAGCCTGTGAGCTGGCAGGCTGCCTCCATCATCTTGGATGTGACAGAGCAGCCTGTTGGACATCTTTTCTCCTGGTAGCATGGCTGGGCAACAGGCTGGGGCTCATGGCACCATATTTTTCCTCTTCTCCCTCTGCCTCTTGCTTGATCTGCAGCTCACATGGGTATAGCACTTTGCCCACCTCTGTCTGACCTCTATTATGAAAGAAAAATATTACATCTTCTGCAAAACATCTTGAGAGCTCCAAAGAGAGATTCTTCTGAGATCTGCCGAGTTATTAATATCCCGTAATTTAAACATCTCATCTTTATGCATCAGAATATTCATGGTTTGTGTCAGGGGTTGCAGCTCATGGGAGCAGCCTGGCAGTGTGGTTCAGGTCAGGAGGATGTTTAAACACCCTGAGGCTCTTACCCAGCTCACGAGGAGAAACCAGAGCTGGAGCAGGAACCTGTGTTCACTGTGGAGCGCTGAGGTGCACCTGTGCTTCCCAAAATGACCTGTGATGCACCCCAGCTTCCCCAGTGTGTTTTAGCCACAGTTTGGAAAGGTTGGTCACATTTGAATTCATCCTGGGGTGTTGCTGAGAGTTCTGGCCACAGTTTTGGGCTGTGGTTCTGGTTCCTTGTTTGCCTAAGAGGGCACCAAGACAGCTCAGATGGGGGATTTGGGGTTTTGTACATGGTGTCATGTTTTGTCCTAGTATCTTGGTCTGTCAGAAGACAGCCTTGTGCGCTGAGGGTTGTTATCTGCCACGTGGTGCCCAAGACCACAGACAGCGGAACTAGAAGCGGCCCGAGACTGCCCCGGGCTGTGCTGCAGGGAAGCAGTGGTGTGGGGACAGGGCAGTGGGGACCCAAGCAGATATTCCACCCACTTCCCAAATTGATGGTCCTGATTCACCATGAAGGCAGACCAACTGGAAAATCCTTGGAGACTGCTTTTGCTCCTATTTGGCTGCAACTGGCAGTGCTGGAGATAAGGTGGGGTTTTTTCTTCTTTTTCTTAATGAAGCAAGAATAACTTCTGCAGTGGTATAGTGTTTTTACATAGTCTTTAAATTTTATTTATTTATTTATTTATTTTTTAATTTATTAATTTATTAATTTATTAATTTATTAATTTAATTAATTATTTATTTAAATTAGTCTCCAGCCTGAGACCGAGCATGGACAACTGCAGCCAGAGAGGAGAGTTTATCCAGGAATGGAAATGGGGTTCGTAACAAAAGCTTCAATGCCACCCTGGATACCTTTGCAATTGCTGCTGTTGGCACTGCAGAGGTCAGAGAGGATTTAAAATAAAGCAACACTGAAAATGTGACTTGCCTCGAGCAAATCAAGCAGGTAGAGAAGAGAAGATGGATGGGGGAAGATGGAGAAGAGTCCAGCTTGCGATTCTTCCATCCTCTCAGTGTTTCCACATGTACTTCAGGCCTTTCTGGAGATGTATGGCTACATGTCCTCCCCTAAGGCCACTGAAGTCTGCGGGAGCTGCATCTATAGGAGTAGTTTGGTTGCTGGATTATTTATTCCTTTAGTTTCCTGGCATTACTATGCTAGCTGTTCTGTTGCTACCACCTGAAGTTGATCTTCTAACCCTACTGTTCCTACAGCATTTTGGGTCCAATGAGCATTGCCCGCCCTTGGCTGCCCTTGCAGGCCACAAGGACACCTTGTCCTCAGAGTTAGAATTGCTGCTGTCGTAAATGCCCGTGTCTAATTCCCCTCCTTCAGCCTCACATGCCCTAGATGGGCAGATAAAAGCTTTTTGTTTTGAGCACAAAAGTTTAGGGCTCCTCTGATGAAGCTGATGTTTGGGGAGTTGATGGGAAAGCCATGGCTGGGTGCTGCCTGTGGGTACTCCCACGTTTCAGCTTCCCCAGCTGTGAAATGGGAGAGTGGTGCATGTACTGGAGAAGAGCACTGAAGGACTGTGTTAATTTTTCAGTTTAGATAAATGTTTTTCCTGCCTGGGAGGTCTGGAAAAATGGGTCTGTGTAGCTGGAGCTTGCATAGGGTGGGAAGATGCCTCATTAGCTCTCAAATGAGAGGAGGAGATAACAGGCAGGCATAGTAAGACACCCTTGTTAAGAGACCCAGGGGTCACATAAGCTGCCCCAAATCCTCAGCCTCTCCTGTCTCCAAGAAGTCCTGGGATTTACTGACTGATGACTGGCCCAAAAGCCTCATTGCAATCAGAATGATGGCACAATGCTGGAAAAAAAATCAGGCTGCCGTATACATCTTAAGCCAAGCAGGAAGGGAATTGCCTCTGCGTTTACAGACCCCATCCGAGCCAAGCACACAATTGCTTTTTGAGGGATTCCAGGTCTTGCATGTTAATGTGTGCACAAATGCATGCAAATCCTTTATTACGGAGCACACCAGAGGCATCGTGTGGCCCAGCGCAGGCCGTGGCATTTCTGCTCCTTGCATTGTCTGGAGACGGAGCTGCTCCCCGATACAGCCCATTTATTTCCATCCCAGAAGAAACAAGTGAGAAGCAGAGATAAGCAGCGCCAGGGGGGTGATAAGGGCTGTTTGCTGAGCTCCTTCTTTGTCCAAGAGGAATTTTAACATTTCTGCCATGATTTTAAACTCTGCCTTTATTCTTGCTGTTGCCAGGAGGGGTTTGGGCTCTTGTGCTGCCCTTTCTCAGAATATCTGCAGTGCCCAGCCTGGGCACTGGTGGTGCTTTGGTGGTGTTTGCTGTGCTAGGTCCTGCGTCCCCACCCAGCCAAGCTGGCAACCACGGCTAGAAGAGAAGATCCCTGTGGCTGGGAGCTTTTCCTGCAGGCAGGGCTCTGCTGCCCTCAACCTCAGGGCAGTCCAGTCCTGCCCGCTCTGCCCCAGACCCCAACGCTTGCGGGCTGTTTGCTGGGAGACCCCAGCTTGGCTGGCTCCTTTGCTGGAGCTACAGACCAGTTGCAAGGACCCCCTTTGCCTTGGCTTCAGGCCAGCCCTGGTCTCATCTTTCCCGGCTTTTTAGCTCTGCTTGTGCTTTCCCGTTTTGGAGTCCTTGCTGTTTTTTCACAGCAGGGATACCTCAGCTCTCTTCAGAAAGCTGGGGCACGCTTGTGGCTCTCTCCAGAGCCTCTTGCACGGCACTAGTGTTTTCAGCTCAGTTTAACTTATTGTTGGGGCTGTTGCTATGATGAAAGGGCTGAGGGAGGCTCCAGTGATGGCAGAGGCTGTGCTTTGCTAACCGTGGTGTACAACAAGAGACTGCCTCATCCCAGAGACCTCGCAGGTCAATTGGGCTCATTTTGAGCTGTATGTGGGTGGACCTGGGCTGGAATCATGCTTCTGCATCCCAAGCGAGGGGGTCTCAGGAGCCAGGTTCTCCACTTGCTGTGTTGAGCTCTGATTGTTTCAGATTTCCCTTGTGTGCCTGTTTTCATCCATGGAAGAGGGCTGGTGTGGGATGGTGGATCCGGTTTGCACCGTCCCCCTGCACCAGTGGATGGGTGGGGGTGTAAGTGGGGTTGGGGATTAGAGCTTCCTCTGAGGAGAGAACCAGCTGTTGTGCCAAGAGCACCACATAAAAGCAGCCGTTGCAAAATAAAATACATCCATCTTATAACTTCATCACATGGAGCGCTGGGCCTTGAGTAGAACAAATTTTTCAATCTGTTTTTGAGCCGTTGCTTCTTTGTAGCGTGTGAAGCCAATTCAAGGCAGGCTTCTTTCCAGCTAAATCTGACACCAGGAAATGTTCTTTTTCTCCCCATTTGTTTCCCGCCATCCTGGCCCTGCTGCAGGGCAGCTCCGTGCACAGCTCCATGCCGAGCAGCCCTGCCGGGTGCTGCCCAGCCCGTGCCTCGAGTAGCAGCATGGCTGCTGGCCGGCTCCCTCTCTTCTTTCCTCTCTGTCCACAAGCTACAGCTGCTTAACAGCTCCTTTATTTACCCTCCATGCCTAAAGCTGGTCGTGCTGTCAGGTCTCCTCAGTTCATTGGGAAACACAACATCACAGGGTTTTTCCTCACCAGCCCTCAGCTCTTGGAGTCAAGTGATGCTCTAGGATGTCCCCAGCCCCAAAATGTCTCCAACCCTGTGTCCTCCCAATGCTAGAGACCTCTCTTAATCAGCAGGGCAGGTACTTTTACTGAGATGGGCTTGCAGACCCTTCGCTGGTAGGAGCGCAAGACACAAAGGCCTGGGAATGAAGACAGCATTTCCAGAGAGTGATCAGTGTTAGTTTCTCGTTGCTTAAAAAAAACCAAACCTGCCCACACTCTTCTCAAGTTGTGTGGGTCTCCTTGGTGGCACAGGCAGCAGGAGTCATTGCTGAAGCTTTGGTGGTGGTTAGGGGAGGCTTGTGTCTGTTTCCCTTTGCAGGACGTGCCACCCCACCTGGGCTGCGGCACCCTTTATATGGTAAGGTATGTGGCATGCCGATGTGCTGAGCATCTCCAGGCTCCTCCGCTCTTCCCACATTAATGCCTAATGAGTTGTTGGTGGTAGGAGCAGCTAGGCAGGCTGCTGGCTGTGGCCCCGCTCCTCTCCAGCACCTAGCAGTTCCCCACCATAGCATCAGCACCAACGGCACGTTGTCACCCCGGTTATTTTGCGTGTGGTCGAGCGCTGGCACATGCATCGTCTCACTTCGTGCCACTCTGCTTTGAGTGCGGTGGGGGGGTACTGCTTTTTCAATTTCATCTCACATTTGAAATGTACATTTTTATATTAAGTTTTTACTATGGGGAATTATTTTTAATTATAGCGAGCTGGAAGATGATAAAATATAGTTGAGTAAGTGAGACCTATGTGAAGAAGTCATGGAAACCATATCATAGGAGTGGAAAGATACTCCTAGGATACCCAGTATTGTTCCCATGAAACAACATGTCCTAATGCAAAGAAAATAGTTGTAATTAAAGCTGTTAATCTTCCGCTTTTAATGAGGGGAAAGGAAGAGAACTGAACATCTCAGGGGCAAGATCTTGAAGTATGTACAGTTTGTCCAGGGAGGTGGCAGAAACCCCATGCATGGAGATGCTCAGTTTTTAATGGTGCAAAGTTTTTATAGAGCCCATTGTCCTGACCTGAGGACATCAGTGATGAATAGAAAGACTACCAGTGTCCTTTTCATCCTTGGCTTTTCTGACCAGGAGAAGCCACCCACTGGCAGTACTCACTTGCCTGGGATGAGGCAGGAGTGAGGGTGGGTGTAAGTCAGCTTCCCAACCTGGTCCTCATGCTCCCAGCTGTATGTGATGTGAGCTGCAGGATGGTGGTTGTGTGGAATGACCTGTGGGGTCTGATTGATCATGCATCTCACTTATTAACTCTTTGGCACTGTTATTTAAAGTCCTCATGATGGCTGATTTATCTCATTTATTGAATGCCAAGACCTGTGATGCTCTCCTGCCATCCTCCATCTCTTGAAGGGGCTGTGTCTGGAGCAGGGAGGAGGGCAGACACATGCGGGCTGGCTTTTTCCCTGTCACAGCATTCGTGCTCTCAGTATTTCTGCTATCTGAGTGTGGATTGTTGAGTTTGTCTCGCTTTGAAGCTTGTGATGAATACCCTGAAAAATAAAATCTGGCTAAGAAGTCCTAAACTCTGTTAGAATAACTGTCTCCAATGCTGAATCTGGGGCTTGGGAGCTATTAATTATTCTTAGCATCTTGTTGCATATTGAGCTGCTTCTAATCATATCGTGCAATGAGATGGAAACGGCAAGGAAAGCAGTGACTTTGCTGAGGCAGAGCACCTTTCCACAGGAGCTGATTAATTAAAATATTCACATGAAATGGTGCCTTGATTATTTTTTAAGGTAACAGCCGGAGGCGATGCCGAGACTCTCTGACTGGACGCAAACCAGACGCCGGGGCTGCGTGGGGGTTGCTGTGTGGTTTAGATCTGATGAAAGGCAGGAAATGGGAAAATCTGGCAAATCTCCCTGGCTTGACTTAACGGAGCCTCTTGACTTTTGCTAGAGTGCATTTTTTGTGCTGTAATGGCCAAGTGGAAATTCAGACTCGAATCTGGATGTGAGCACTGGTATGCTTCACTGGCTTGTACACAATGGTGAAAAGGAAAGAAAAGTGTTTGAAAATTAAAGCACTGGCTTTAACTGTCACGACCCTCTAAATTTCTTTGCTTTACCTTAGAGCAGAGAAACCTGCAATGGCAATGGTGACTTCTCCCTTGCCTTTTGTGTGGTACCTTATTATTTCTGAGATGTCTCCCTTCTGCTACCCAAGTGAAACCGTATCTCATTTCTCAGAAGTCAATGGCATTTCATTGCCGCAAATTAATTCAGAATCCTGCATGGTTACTTTAAAATAGATACAATTGACCCATACTGTGGAAGAGCATTTCATTTGCAGAAATAGAAACCGATTTATCAGCGTTCCCTTTAACCTCTTTTTACGGGGCTGGGGGCATTTTCAGCTAGTTTAGTCCATCACTGTTACCCCTGGTGAAGGGGTGCCATGTCTTAGCAGCCCTGCAGATAAATGCTCACGTTCAAGCCCATTAAGAAAATCTGCACAGACCACCAGCTGCAGGAGCAGACCCTTAAAAGAAATGCTAAGAAGGGGTATTTGCAGTGAATTAAGCTAATGGCTGTTAAATTGCAACCTGTGGGCTGTTCTTTCACTTCTTGTGCTTTCCCCCCGCCCAGCTCAAGGGCAGCATGCGAGCCGGTGTGCTGCTGAGCCGCAGCACGTGCGGTCGAGCTGGGCGGTTACGATGCCGTTATAGTGTGACTGGGGTTTTCGTAGCCTCCCTTAATTTAGTTTAGCTTTTTATGTTCAGACTATAATCAATTTTTATGCTACTCTAATAAGCAAATTTATGCTATCAGCATCCTAAAGGGACTTGTCATTCACAGCTTCTCAGTCAATCCACCATTTTCTGTATTAGCCAAGTGCTCAGCTGCCCTAAATTTGATAACTGCTATGCAATTACTGGCTGGCACGCCGATCCGCACCAGGCGGGCACGTGGCCCTTGCCTGGGCTGGCCCCTGGAAATGCTCCTTGCAGCGCACTAAAGGGACAAGTAATTACATCTCCCCAAACATTGGGCAGCGTGGCTCAGTTTGATTGCCAAGTGTTGTTACAGCAAATATGGACTTTTATTTCCTCCTTGTGAAAGAGACAAATCCTGCGATAGAAAATGCCTGAGCATAAAAAAGGGTTGAGTTTAGTATCTGCAGACCAGCCGCTGGCAGGAATCACTCTGTTTGCTTATTTAAAGTGCAACTCACCAGGGCATCTCCTCCTCTCTCCTTACCTTGCAGGAAGATTTGCCTTCACTGTAAGTGCTCCCAGGAAGAGCACATCGTAACAGTTATGCCTCTGGAGATGGAGAAGACCGTCACGAAGCTCATGTTTGACTTCCAGAGGAACTCGACATCTGATGACGACTCGGGCTGTGCCTTGGAAGAGTACGCGTGGGTCCCCCCCGGCCTGAAGCCTGAGCAGGTAACGATGACCCTACCCAGTTACCAGAAATGAAATGTTTTAACGTGCTTTTTAGAAATAGTTGCCCTGATTTTTCTTCTAGAGGTGTGAGAACTTCTTGCATGTGGCTGTTTCTGGGTGTACTATAGAGAGTTGCAGAGGCAGGTCTAATCTGAATGCACAAATGAAACAAAATAGAGATGAGATCCTTGAGAGACTTGTGGTTTTCTTCATGTGTAGATGTAATGGGGGGGAACAAAATACTTTCAAGATGGCATTTGTTGTGGTGGTGCAAGGGAAGAGATACAGACATACCTACTACTGGTTCATGGGAAAGAAAAGTGGCAGGATTCCAGCATTCTCTGGGGACTCTGTGCTTGTGTTCCGTCCTCCTGGACCACTCTTACCTATGGTAAGTCCAGGGCAGACAGTCAAAGCTGGTAGATGTCTCTGAAAAACGGGCCAAAGTCTCTGGGGTTGGGTTTTTCAAGCATGATGTTTGTGCCTTAGTGGAAGGAATGGTTCAAATGAAGTTCAAGTCTCTCGGTACAGGAATTGAGTGGGATGAATTAGACCTCATCATGCTGTCTGTGTGGAGCGCACATTGATTTCTGGTCCTTGCTGTTTACATGATTCGTTTGGTTTTTATGCTGATCTTCTATGTATTCAACTCAGAATTTAATTGGCAGAGGAGATTGCAGAATGAGCTTAGCCTTGATAATTGCTATGGCAATCATTTTAAACTGTGTAAGGAGGCTGGGAGAGGGTGGAAAGCTTTCATGCACACTGTTGTAGTGTCTGTCCTTAAATACTGTGTTTTCCTCAGCTTTTATTCAGAAGGGCTTAGGCATTTCCTGAAATATTTTGGCACCACCCGTAGGCTGTAAATATTATCTATCTGATTAGAGAAAATCCAGTTGTTTGGTATTTTCTTTTTTCGTCTTCTTGTTTTTACAAGCTTTGCTCAGTGCTTTCTTGAAACTCCACAGCACTGTGTGTTTCATTTGGTGCCATCCAACCAAGGAAATCAGGCAGCAACCTTGTCTTCTGTCACCTTCCTTATGTCAGAGGCTCCCTTTGTGCCTCCCAGGAGGTAAAAGACGCAGTGCATGGACAGATGCAGATGGTCCTGAAGTAGCTCTGCTGGCTCTCCATGCTGCGGGGACATGAACCAATTGAGTTTCGGGAGTCCCACTGGAGGACCATACCCAAGCTGGTGCCACCTGCTCTCAGCACTGCCTTCTGTCCAGGCATGTCAGTGGCTTCTGGAGCCCAAGCTGGCTCCTGTCCCTGTAGCTTTGGGTGGAAATACAGATACTTTGTGACAGGTGGCACATGACTGGGTAGACATGGTCTCTGATGAGTACAGCATGGCATGGACAGCAATTGAAACCTACTTCCAGCATGGTGGTAGCACATTCCAGAAGACCTGGATGCTTCTGTGATCCCTCAGGTGGACTGTAAGGAATAGCTTGCCATCAGGGATTTTGGGGTGCTCAGGAGAAAACACAAGTCCATTAGCTCTAGCAGTAGGTACTGGCATCTCATACATTACCCAGCTTAATGTATTTTTAGGTTCTTCCAGCATCTGTTTCTTGCAAAGGTCACAGTTCTTCTCAGTATGAACACCACTTTCTAATTAAGATCCTCTGTCTGCGTTACTGGGCCTTTTAGCAGATTTGCCACTTCAGACCTGTCTCTAATCACCATGGAGATAAGAACAGCCGTAAGCAGAGCCAAAGACAGGCACTGAAATCCTTCCAGCTAGCTCATCCGCCAGCTCTTTCAGGACCTTTTACACATCAGATGAGCCACTGAGGAGACAAAAGCAAGGTGTGACTTCTCAGTGAAAGAGTGACGCTGGGGGTTATCCCTGGGTAAAGCCTGTGCAAGGCTGCAAAGAGACACGTGGCTTTCTGGTCAGAGTCAGGTGTGCACACATGATATGCAGCCTCTTGAAGGGTGATGTCTGCTGTGGAGCAGCTGATGGGCTCCACTCTAGCTGAGGACACTGCCATCAAGCTGGGCTGAAAATACAGATTTCCAGGCAGTGAATTTTTCTCTGCCTTCCACTGTTTCACTGTCTTATTTCTTTGATATGAAACAGACGAAATGAAACAAATTTTTCTGCAATATTCTACTTTATTAAAATGTCTATGCAGCATACAAGCTGGCGAGGTAAGTAGTCCCCTGAAAGATGAATGCAATGTTCTTACTATACTTGGACGACAGCCTTCCTACCTCGCTATTCTTGGGAGACAGTATTCATGTCTCACTCAACGCAGCAATTTACAGGATTTCAGAGGAGGAAGTTGGCCAAAAAACATGACATTGGGTTTTGGCAGTTTCCGCAGGTCATTTTGGAGTTTGGAGAGTCCCTTCAATCCATAGCTTAAATTATTAAGTATAATCTAAAGGGAAATCGACTCAAGCCCGCAAGGTCTCACTGGATTCCTGGACACTAATTCAGGCATCAGCTGGTCTATGGTACATGTCAACTGTGTGAAAATCATGTTGGTTACTTAATGCCCACTACTGAAGAGAAAAAAAGCATTGGTCCAGTGTGTGCAGATAATGATCCAGACATTGCACTGAAGAGCAGGGCTGAAAGTTATCCCTTAAATTATGGCTCATCAGTGTGCAGGACTACAAAGTGCTTTACACAACAGCCATAAATATATATTTGTAAATATAATAGAGGGTTGAGGATAGTAACATAAAAAGGTGTTACAATCCAACCACATAAGGTATGGTAAAAATTCGTCTGGAAAACTGGCTAAAATTTATGTCATTTCTGCTCGAGAAAGAGGAGTACGAACTGGAGACTGGAAAAGCTATTTTGCTGAGAAACCTAGAAGAGCTTGGTTTGTTCAGCCTAGCAAATCGAAGGGTTATGATCACTCCCTATACATTAGAGGAGGAAGAGCAGTTATCCAAGCTCCAACTTTGGCACAAGAACATAGCTCTAAACTGGCTCCAAATGCATTCAGGCAGGAAATTGGAAGGGGTTTCAAACCGTTGGAGGTGTAAGGCTCAGTGGCAACCTGCCAACAGGGAGAGTTGATGGGTAAAAACCCAAGACTGAGCTCCATAAATTACAACGTGATTAGAGAATGTGGTTTATTGTAAGAGCAGTCAGCTACACAGGATGGCCAAGGGGCTCCTGCAGGCTCTAATCCCACTTGGACTGGACCTCAATGAGAAGTTGTCTTATGGCAGAAGAGGGACTTCTCATCTGGAAGATACAGATGCAAATGGGAATAGGAGAGGTGGCTGCACAGGAGGTGAGGCAGAAGCTTGGGATGTGGGCTTTGAGAAATATGTTTTCTGCCTGCCATTTGATGGTGGGATAAAGAAATAAGTGTGAAAGTCCTGAAATGGGAAGACACCAATAGAAACGTGTCCTCAGCAAAGCAAAATCCCCGACCGGGCCTGGCTGCAGAGACCGGGGAAGGCAGTTTCAGGAGCCAGTTTGTCTGCTGGGGCTGGCAGTCCGACAGCTGATCCTCCTTGCACTGACATAAGTTTGAGGGCAGATGCTTAGCAGTAAGTACTTTTATGATGTGTTTTTCACATTTTTTAGGCAAGGCATGTGTAAATACATGTGAATGCGCAGCCTTGAGTTCCGTGGGCCTGTGGTTTGGAGAAATCCAAAGGGGTTTTAACGTGCCAGCTTGAATTTCTGAATACAAGGGATTTTAGAGGATTTCTGTCTGTATTGTGTCTCAATAATAGGAGCAGCTGGTTATGGGCACAGATTTGCAATTAAACAAAAGATGGGGCTCTACTTCAGCTGTGGTGTGGCTTCCTATATGGCTCCAGCATGCCAACATTCAAGACCCTTATATGTGCCATAAGAACTTAATTCCCTCTCGATGTCAGCACAGTTGCTCTCTCTAAGTCCCTTAAAAAGTTATGAAAATCTCATCTGAGCTAAAATTAGTAGCATGAAGGTTCAAAGGACCATTTTCATCTAATGCAGCCATTAGAGCTTGGACCTCGAGAGCTTTGAGGTGGTGTGAAACTTGTAGCTGTCACAGGGAATTTATTCAGGGGCTAATGTATGTGTTGATTCCTGTTCTGGATCTTTTGCAAGACCTATAGCAAGGGCTTGAGTTATAAAACCTTCAAGCTTCGTCAGTTGCTGTTTGGGTCACAAAGTGAGGAAAGGAGAGCAGAGATGAACCTAAACCAAACATGCATTTACACCTTACCTAAAGGTGTAAATGCCCCCACTTCCACCTTGGTGTGGTAGACAGTACATTATCTGGGCTAGTCATCTGTGGGGGGTATGTGCCTCTCTGCCTATGTGTCACGGTCAAGTGCATTTTACCTTCTTGTCCTTTCTTGAGACCTCTAAGTTCAGCAAACTGTTTCACTTCTCAGGAGGCTCAAGTCTTGGCATGCAGCAAGGAAGGAACAAGACAGACCAAAGCACCCCTGTGTCCCAAGCCTGTGTAGTAATGGGGAGCAGATAAACTAATTTATGGCCAGGTAGAGGAAGGACAAAAGCCCCATGAAGCACTCTACCTTACTTGGTAGATCTTGATCCTGAGAGCAGAGCACAGTGGATGGGAAGCTGAAGGCAGTGAAGAGCATCTGTAACTCAGGTACGCTGGTGCCAGAACCTGCAGCGGCCTCTCGCTCTGCCCCCTTGCACACGTGCACGCTGTAGTATTTTACGCAAAAGCTGTGTTACAGCACATTTTTAAAAGCTCTCCAATTTCACTTTGAGGTAGCGGTAAGTCCATCACCTCCCCAGTGAACTCTTTCGGTATCTAAATAGCCTGGCAGTTAGTGGCTCTTATTTCAAGGCTGAAGCTGTCTAAATCCAGCCTCCAGGCATCAGACTGTGCAGAATGCTTCCCAGCTGGATGGAGCAGCAATCCCTGCACACACAATGCTTTTTCCATGTGCCATGCCAGTGCTGCGTGACTTGGGGGCAGCTGGGGCAGGTTAGGAAATCCTGGAGATATTCCCTCTGCCTTGGAGCAGAGTGGGAGCGGATGGAGGAGGTGTGAGTGCATCCCATGCTGCCAAAAAAAGAAACCCATAGCAAAACTGCATGTCTGGGCTCTTGTTCTGTTTCTGTGTCTGGGGGTGTTTGCCTGATCATGGTGAGCTGATGGAAGCTATTCATTTAATCCTTGAACAACCTTATTATCAAGAAGGGAATCAGCTGCTGCTTCCATTCGGCTTCTATGGAAACAGAACCACTCACCTAACATGGTTTGCTTGGTTCTTATATTTGAAGTATCTGTGTGGTGGTCAGCAGAAATGAAGGGGCAGAAGAAGAGCAGGGAGTAGAAAAGAAAACAGAAAAACCTTGAACTATGCAATATAAACTCGTCCTAGAGCTTTGTTTCAGTGTACGGTTACAGCTTTTCCTTGTTGTGGCATTATTCTAGTACACTACCCCGTGCCTTAGAAATACAAGACCATTTTAAGTGGCATACCCAGAGGAATTACCAGCTATGATCAATGCAGCAGATGATCACTATACTTGCTGCTGCTCCAGGGGACTGTGAGCGGTGCAAGAGCGGCTCTGCCGCGAGGTCGCTGCCTTGCAGCACAAAGATCACTCTCAGATGCGTTTGAAAGCGCTGTTTCTGGCTCATTCTAATCCAAACTCAATTTTTGCTTAAAAACGAAAAATCACGGCATGCGCTTTCAGAAGTCTGAAACTTGTGGATGCACAGCCTTCATTCAAATGTTCTTCTTTGAAGCCAGCAGGAAGCAATGTTTCCGCAGGCTCTCTTACAGACTGAGAGCTGCTCCAGAGCCTTGGCAGGGATGGATGTCACTCTCAACTGGTGAGCAGCGACGCTCAAACGCCTCGGCTGCCACTAGCCATGGGAGAGGAGCATGCAGAGAGCCGCAAAGCGTGCCAGAACAAACAGCACTTAGGAAAATTATTTTCCCTTTGTTCCCTGCCTTTGTCCCTGTGACTCCGGAGCGGGTTTCCCAGAGCAAACCCAGCATTGCGGGACGCCGGACTGCCCGGCGCCGAGGACTGCATCTGCCTTCCACCACCGTGTGCCGGCAGACAGGACCTGTGGGTGACAACAGCCTTCCCCAAGCCAGGGCTGTGGGGTCCCAGGGGGGACCCCAGCTTTCTCCGGGGTGCGTGCCTGGCTGCAGCCCTGCGCTCAGCAGACCCAGCCAGCAGTTCCCACTCTCCTCTCTGTTTTGCAGCATCTGGCCTTGCTGCAAGGATTGTTTTACTTCAGGAAACAAATAAGTGCTTTGTATCCTAATGGCCATGGAAAAGGGGGACGTGCCAGACTTGGGCCAAAGCACACTGAACCCGCTTACCAGTTTCACACGTGCTATCAGCTGTGGAGCCCATGTGGGTGCCTACGTGTACAAGCACTTGCAACGTTTCACAGGCACTTTGAGAGGGTTATTTGTGTGTGGCTTGTTTGGGGTTTTTTTCCCCCTTTGGTTTTCCAAGGGAGGCCAACAGGGATGAGAGAAATACACCAGAAGACACCAGATTGGTTCCTCTGTCAACTTTAATTGCTCAGTATAAAGGATCACTTAATGTCTGACATGCCATTAAAAAGCCAGCACTGGGGAGGAGCGGGCGAGCTGCGGGAGCAGCCCTGCTCGCCTGGGCCAGCACAGGCTTGTTGCAGCCGCTGGCCGCCTTCCTCCCACTGCAGCCAAAGCTCCTGGGAGCTCACACACAGCAAGCTGAGGGATGGGGCCACAACAGTGTCCACACACATATGCACCGACAGCCACTGCTCTGCACATCATTGCGCACGCAGGTCCTTGCGCCAGCGTTGTACATCCCCAGGTGGCAAGGGGTGAGCTTCTGGGACTGTGGGACCCCTGGCATGGTCCTAGGGGAAATGATGCTCTCCTGGGCATGGGGGATGTTGGAGAATGCTGGTGTGCTTGGATTTTGATTGGACTCCACTGTGTGAGATAT
>JAVSBS010008123.1:0-59234 GCA_033124195.1 Coracias cyanogaster | reverse complement strand
TGCTGGTCCTGAGTGATAGCTCATCCACCAAGGTCATCTTCTTGGGGACACCCATGTTCAGGCACTCTGCTGCACACAGGCCAGCACGGACTGCCCTCACAGGGCTCTTGGCAAAAGCCTCGCAGCTGGTTTTGCAGTTTGTTTGGTTTCATGAAAGCCAGGTGGGATCTCCCAACTGGATGTGCTGGCGCTGAGCAAGTTGGCACCCATCAGCTGAGCTGCGCCAGGACACCGCATGCTCCTTTGTAGTCCGTCCCAGCCGTACAGTCATCCCAAACAGCCCGGTTTGGTGGGTGCTTTCCATACGGGTGTTGCATCCGGAGTGAGTACAACCAAATGTTACTTCCCAAGAGCAACTCATGGTGTGAGAAACGTGATATTTCCCCTCCACCTCCTTTATTTTATTGATCAAAGAGATCCGCTTAAATTCACAGGTTTTTTCCAAACTTTTCCTTCTAGGAGGAGGTGTAAGACTTTGCTCACAAATATGTTCATGTGGGTTTTGTCTTTGCTCACCCCAGAAGAAGCTGCAGTCCTGCCTTTATTTAGTGGGGACAGAGTAGCTTTGTAAACTGTCAAAGTTAAACTGGCAACACACCCCGAATGTAGGAAGACTGCAGAACACAAAGGCATTTGTAAACTAATGTAATTACTTTCCTCAGTGCCTTTGAATAAAGTTGGCTTCACTTTAAAGGCTTTTTCCTACCCTTGTTTTACATTATGTTCTTCCTTTCTCCTGGTTTCTTTTTTTTTAAATTTCTGTCTTCCCCCCTACCCGTGTCCTCCCCTTTTAGCTCCAAGCAGCTGTTAATTTCCAAAATGAGTATCAATTCTTGTTAGCAAACCTTGGCGTTTGGACTTTTTCCTTTTGAAAGTGAGAATAACACCATGGGAAGATGGAGATCTGCTGTGCTGGTTTCTTACAGCACAAAGCCCGTTCGTGCACTTGGAAGACCTCCCCGGGGCAGGACGGGGCTTGCGTGGCTGGCCGAGGTGCCATGGCACCCACAGCCAGCCTGGCTTCAGCACACTGGCCAGCCTGTCCCCGTGGCTTCAGGGCCTCGTGACATTGTCTGAAGCCTGACTTTAACTCAGCCTAATGTTTTCCAGATTCCCCTGGGGTTTCTCCCATCCAGATGTGAACAGAGGTCACAGTGAAGAGAAGTGAGTGGGGAAACTGAGGATGAAGCCTAGCCCAGCCCCACACTTGGCTCCTGTGTGTTCATGATGCTTGTTAGGATTATTGTGGCTGGAGCAGATCTATAGCGAGGGGAGATACCAGGATGTGGAGCTGCTGTGTTGTACGGCAGAAGACAAAGATATGGCACGATTTAAAAGGGAAATGTTATCCATCCTGGGTCATTGCCCCACACTGTTTTCCTTATCTGGGTGCAGCTCACGTTGCAGAGCCTGCAAGGTCAGTGAGGAGCTGTCTGCCAGTGCTTGGGCGGTCTGGATCAGGCCCTTTGGCTGCAGCGGCCCTGCAAGGCTCACTAGCTACAAAGGCTTGTGTGTGCTCCAAACTGGAGCTGGACGAAGGAGAAGTTATTTTAATGGGGAACAGTGACCTTTTGTACAAAAGCAAAGTGCAAACTGAGCAATTTTAGTTTTTCAGCAAGTTAACATTTTCTGCAGACCTTTTTCCCTGAAAAGCCAGATTGATCTGAGAATCCCCCATTTCTTTCTTTATTTTTCCTTATTCTTCAGCATCCCAACAGGGCTGTGCCAGCCCAACTGCCAGCTGCTTGCTCACGGGGTTGGAAGTGCTGTCAGTGGCCAGTTCAGCTTGGATGCTGGCAACCTGTGACCACATTCCTCCTTGGCCTGGCTCTCCCATCCAGGGAGCTAGATGCATCCCATGGGGAATGGGTGATGGATGAGAGAGTGTATTTCCACAAGCCAGGGTTAATGTCAGCCCGGGCAAGAGGTGTCCTTCTGCTCTTTGTCTTCACTCTGGCTGGACTTCTTGGGGTAGGAGTGATGTCCCAGGTGAAAGGATCTTTGCATCCCTCTGGTTCAGGTTTGTCTCCAGGAGGGATAGTGGGTGTAAAGGCAACAGCAGAGGAAGCTATCAACAGGTATAAGGAAAAGATTTTCTTCCCATGAGATGTCCTGCAGGTACTGGGTAAGGACTGGCAGCTGCCTCCACTCCATCCCTCCATAAGCACCCCTGCAGAAGGTCCCCGTGGCTGCTGGAGATCTAAAGCAAATCCTTCTGAGTTATTTCAGGCAGCAGAACACAGGTTGCAGCCTGTTTTATATTTATTTTGTTTTGCTTTTCAAACCAAATTGCCCATCCCTGCTGAGCTATGTTGCTGGTCTGATGAGAGCCAGTTCCTGCGGACCTGCTGAGCCTAAATGGAAAACTTCCCAGCGGAAGCAGGAGTGGAGCTGGGCATGTATGTCCCAACGCGTCGGGCTCTGGGCAGGCAGCGCCCAGGCTGCCAAAGGAAGAACTGACATCCCTGCTTTTCGCCCAGGGTGAGCGTCTTACAGCCCGTTGCTTTGGGGACCTCAGCAGCCTGATGGAATTTGGTGATTCTTCAAAAAAAGCAAAGCCATTTCTGGTCTCCACCAACTTCAAGCATCCAGTGGGCGAAAAAAACTTCATTGCAAGAAATAAAAACACAAACTAACCCACCGGAGTGCAGGGGAAAGCAAGCAGCCTGTCCACACGTGGGGAATTTGGCGAGAGAAGTCAGCAGGCATCTGTACCAGCTGGGAAGGTGCAGCACGGTAGCCTGGCAGCCCAGTAGAAGGTATAAGCAGCCGGGGTATCACCAGGAGATTTTCAGCTGTAAGCTCTGCTACAGACTAGCTGCATGAACTCATTTAATGTCGTCATGCTGCAAATAGTCCTTTGCAGTGTATATATTTGCTACCTCATGTAGCATGTCATAAGAATTTAAGTGTTTGTAATGTGCTTTGATGTCCCTGGATGAAGGATGCTCTATAAATGCAAAGTAAGTATTCTCATGTACGCAGTTTGTTTTCTTTTTAATATAGCAAAATACTTAGCAGCCTTTCTTTCTTTGACAGTTTCCGTAGCTGGTGGGTCTGTTTCTGCTGTGCCTTAGCAAAACAAATTGAGGGTTTCACAGTGGCATATGCTCAGCATGTTCCTCAGCTTCATGACCTGAGCAGTTCCCTTGTTGTCAGCACTGCAGAGTTAGGTGCAGAAATCTGCTAAAAATCTCCCTTTCCGCCAAACCTGATGATGGGGAAAGGTGGACGTTAGGGTTGGTTTGGAGGAGAGCCATAAAATGAGAGGAAAAGTGATTGCAAGGACTGGAGCAGCTCTGCTCACAGGTAGCTCTGAATGAGACCAAGGAGTGAGCTGAATGCAGAGTAATTCTTCCTTGAGTAATGCCAAGTTTGGATATTTATTCTGGAATATAAAGTGATTTTTTCCTGTTGAAAATAACTCTCCATATGAGCCAACCCAGCAGCCTGCGAGCCCATGGGTGAGCTCCCCTGCCAGCCAGCCCTGTGTGACCTGCCTTTGCATCCCCATCTGTCCCAGTGAGCCTTTGTAGCTTGTCATCCCACAGATGCTGTGGGGTTGTGCAGGCAGGGAGAGCTTCTCTGGGGAAAGCCGGACCAGGTGGTGCTTTCTAGGCCAAAGCCCAAAACGTACAGTGAAGGGAAAAAGCTGATCAGAAGCCACTGCAAAGCAAGCGTCATTTGGGAAAAGTTCTGTGAAAGCTGCAGGCAACGCAGCCGCTCTGAAATGAATTGCTGCAGTGTCTGAGAGCTGAGGGAGCATCTCAGGGGGTTCATCCCACCATGTCAAAGGCAGAAAGCTGCATGCACCGGGGAGGCAGCTTGCCTCTCTCTGCCAAGTGCAGATTTAAGGAAGCCATCCAGCCCTCTGCTCCTGCCTGAGCATCCGGAGGCGCCCTGGGCTGCAGATTCTCAATCCCAGCTGAGCTTTCCCGTACCTTCACCTTCTCCAGTTCATCCCAAGCCATTCAACGTCACCATGGCCATTTCGGAGCCAATCCTCAGCCAACGAGTCTCATCCTGGTGCCTGGCCCGGCCCTTGAGTACACGTCCCAGGTGTGGCAGTCGGAGGAGAGACGCTGGGGTTCAGGGTGTGCTTCCTCTCCAGGCTGCCACCGGGCTCCTGCCTTTATAATAGCTGGTTTTAATTAGACGCTCTGAGACGAAGGAGAAAAACCAAGCCTTCCAACAGATTTTATCTGCTGTTTATTTCCACAAATCGCTGCAGAAAAAAGCCTGGAGGGTTTTGATGGAGGTGGAGGCTGAGATAGCCAGCAACACAGAGGCAGCCGGGGCACAGCCTTTTTAACCTCCTCTGCCAAGGCAGGTGCCGACACATCCCCGCAGCCGGCGAAACATGCTAACGCTATGGAGGCTGACCGAGCAAACGGTAACAAGCTCTGCTGCCTCGCCGGGGCTGCCACCCCTCTTCCTCAATGGAAAAAAGGCAATGAAAGCAAAGCAGCTCCTGGCTGCGTTTCCCTGCTCAAAACTGAGAGGAAGATCCGATGCCCGCTGGCTCGGGGTGGCTGCTGGCTGGGCACAGGCTCGGCCGGGGAGCCCCACTGCAGTCCCCTCTCTTGCTTCGTAGGTGCACCAGTACTACAGCTGCCTGCCCGAGGACAAGGTCCCCTACGTCAACAGCCCAGGAGAAAAATCTCGCATAAAGCAGCTTTTGCACCAGCTTCCGCCGCACGACAATGAGGTGAGTAACCAAAAAGCATCCTCGGAAATCTATCAGGGATGTAGGTGTGGAGGGGACCTTGCCTGTGGTTGCTCTTCTTGGAAGCGTGGCTGATCCATTCTCAGCCCTTTCTGGTTTTTGGGGTATTTACTCAGAGTTTGATCATGTTGTTGTGTAAGTGCCTTATTTACTACCTGCTTGGATTGTGTTGGAGGTGAGGAGGGAGTTGTTTGTTTCTAAAGTTAAAATATTTAAAATAATCCTTCTGAATTTCACTGAAATAAAAGCACTTTCTCAGCCCTCAGAGGCTAAAGCCGTGTTAAAAGTGGCCTGAAGTGCTGTAGAGATGAGCTAGAGCCAGATCCGAAGCTGCAGAAGCCTTTTCCCAAGCGCTGCTTCCAAGTCACCCTGGGAGCGCGTGTGCCGAGGAGGGTTTCACTGGGGCTGAACTTCGCGAACTGGGAGCTGGGAGAGCCTGACAAGCCAGCCTTCTTAGATTGCACAAGAAATATGTGAGGCAGCAAAACAAGTCCAATTTCTGATGTCCTGTTCTTGCCAGTGAGTACATTGGCTTTTGGTAGACCACAGAATTTCCCTTTGTAAACAATAAAAAAATTATTTTCATGCTGCTTTCTGAAGAAGCCGCTCTGGAGAATAAGCACAGGTAACTTGTTTGATCTAGGTCAGATTTTAATGAGTTTGGCGGCGCTGGGGTGGTGATGGGCTGGGTGCCATGGGCACAGCGTGGTGCTGCCAGCGCCAGGGGAGCTCCAGGCACCAGGCAGGGGCTTCTGGAGGCACGAGCCTGCATGTATTTTCTGCAGATTGGCAAATTTTGCATCCAGTTTCCCCTTGTGCTCAGTTTTGGTCCTTTGAAAATTCAAGGTGTGTTGATTGCTCGTGTGACTAATCCTGCTCGGCTCCATGAGCGTGCTCTCCAAAGTAACGGAGGCTGGATTGGGCGCTGGTGCTACATGTGGCCACTTTGGCTCTTCAGTCATATTCTCCATTGAGATGCAATCAGCCAAGAGCTAAGCCTGCAGGTTGAAAATAACCAGGAAAACCTCAGAGTTTTATAAGCTTTGTTCCTTATTTGTATCCTTTTATTTTATTTATTTCCTCATTACCTTCCAATGCAGAGGTGTTGCATCTGTGTAAACTTGACTGTATGCTGGAAGAATAGTTGGAGCACCCAAACAGCTGGACTCCATCATTTACATAGGGCAAACAGGCTGCAGTCTTGAAATGGCAATAAAACATTTGGAAGCTGCTCTAACACCTCTGCTATAAGGAGAAAGCAGGAAAAACATCAGCTGGATTGCTGGGTCTGGTAGAATGCAGAGGACCCAACTTCTAAGACTTTTCTACAGACCTAGCACCTGAAGAGCAATCTTCCTCCTGCTCGCTCTTCTCTTCTCAACCTCTTGAAATTTTGGCTGAATCCTGGGATGACTGAAGCCCAGACAGCAGTGTTTCTCAAGCCCCTACAAAACCCAGAATGGAGTTTGTTTGCATAACACCCATGCAGATGTTTGCAGAGCCTGTTGGACTGCAGCCTGCTGGCCAGAGAGCCAGGGACACCCCTAACATCGACCTCCACTTATGTTTTTTAGGTCCGCTATTGCAATTCCTTGGATGAGGAGGAGAAGAGGGAGCTCAAACTCTTCAGCAATCAAAGGAAGAGGGAAAATTTAGGGAGAGGCAATGTCCGGCCATTCCCCGTAACCATGACAGGAGCCATCTGCGAGCAGGTGAGTAGCGGCTGGTGAACTGGCACGAGCGGGGCAACTTTTTAATCCCAAAGTTAAACAAAGTTTGTAGGAACAGCACCTAACCAGTGTGAGCTACAAGCACTGGGGTCCGTCAGGGTGCGCACCAAGAGCACCCCACAATATTTGATGTGGGGCAGTCACATGAGCTCCTGGCCTTGTGCGGGGGGGAAGCTGCTGATATCCTGGCTACATAATGGGAATAAAAAGAGATTAAGAGAATCTAGAAGGGAGCTGTGAATTAGCACCTTCTGCTGTGGTTATGAAAGCAGCTTATTGGTGATGGGCAGCAGCATCCTCGCTTGCCCCCTGTTAAACACTAGTTTTTCTGCCAGTGTGGCGGCCAGATCAATGGCGGGGACATGGCCGTCTTCGCCTCGCGAGCAGGACATGGCGTTTGCTGGCACCCTCCCTGCTTCATCTGCAGCGTCTGCAACGAGCTGCTGGTCGACCTGATCTACTTCTACCAAGATGGGAAGATCTACTGCGGCAGGCACCATGCTGAGTGCCTCAAGCCCCGCTGTGCAGCATGCGATGAGGTAAGAGCCAGCTCACCCTGGCTTCTGTCCACTTAAGAGATACATCCAGCCATGAATGCTGCCTGTGGGGATGGTATGAGAGGGTTCACCTTGCCAACTGGAGGGTATTTTCCCTCCATCTGCCCTGCAGCAGTGTTAGCACAGGGAGCCTCTGCATGGAGGCGTGTACATGAAATACAGCTTTGCCAAGGGTTCATGCAAGCTTTTCCTGGGGTTTCAGGTGAGCATCTCAGGGATTTTTAGTTGCAATCTGCCTAAGGATGTTCAGAGAAAGGTCTTCCTCTGTGTGCAGGGAGTCAGGGAGGCTTTCCATGAGCATTTCCGGTCACAGCACACCCCTGTACTGTGTGATTTTAGCCCAGCTGTGTGTGGTGGTCCTCCCTTCTATGTTCCCCCAGAAGAAGCCTCTGGTGGGTTGAGTGCTATGTTTCCTACAAGATGGTAGTGTCTGAGTACACGCTGAGCTGAAATAGGCTTTAACAGAGGCGATTAACAGGCTATAGGAAGCTGAGCAAACGGTATACAAAAAGAATATAGACAACCATACAGAGTCGCCTCTGAGTGTTTCTCAAGCGTCAATCTCTGTTTAACTGGTGAAGGAAATTGTCCTGGCTTTTAAAGTTAGGAAAACCATGGTGTGGAAAAACATATGTACTATAAAATACCACGTCCTATCTATGCATGTAATACTGAGTATCCAAGGCTATATGCACTTCACATATAAAGAACATTGACATATGTAATCAATTAAATTTGTAACATTACCAGTAAAAAAACAATTCCTAACCGTTTGACTGGCCCTATTTCTTTGTGGCTTAGGCTGGGTAAATTTTGTTCATGTGCTTTTTTATCCTTGCAAATTCTTGTACAAGCCTTTCATTCAGCTCCTTCTTTAACACGCACTTCTTTCCTTGAAACATCAAGCACTAGTTGTGAGAAAGTAACTCAGGGGTAAGAGGAGCTGCAGGGGAAAAACTTTTGGTGTGACCTGTGCCAGGGTAGAGAGCCAGGGAGCAGAGCTGGGCCACCGCTTGCTCCTGCTGCTTGGCTTTGGAGGTGGAGAATGGGGTGGGGATGGGAAGTGGAGACAGCAAGAAAGCATCTGCTGGAACCATTTCAGGTGGCTGTTTCATCAGCCCACTCTTAACAGCGCTCCATGCCTCAGTTTCCCCACTGCTATAATGACTGCTGTCATCTTTATAAGCACGCAGGCTAGGGTAGAGGCGATGGTGAGGAGCCAGGTAGCTCTGTCTTCTCTCCCCTCCAAAGAGCAGCCACTTCTCCTTGTGTACTCAGGTCCCTGTTTCAAAGACAGGTAAATGTGTCTGAGTAAGTGGCTGCTTTGTTCTTCAAAAGTCCACCAGATCGATAGGTTGTATATAAGCGTGTTTATTACCCTGATCGACCCCTCCTGCTGATGGATGGGCTTACAAGCACATTACTGTGAGCTCTGCCTTAACGCTTTGTGGTCCGTGCACTAATGCGGTCCTGAGGTATTTGTGTTTTAATGGATTTCCCATAGAAGTGATGGGTGTCCGTGCCGCAAACCAAACCGTGGGAGTTTCCTGTGCAGGATGGGGGATTAGCTGTAAAATTTGGAGGTTGTACGAGCAAAGGGGCACAGCTGCCTGGTACGGGCAGGAGACATAAAGGTTGGTGGCCACATCTGAGATCCCCTCTCTGACTGACTCTACTCCACATTTATGCTTCCCCCCCACCCCAGATCATTTTTGCTGATGAATGCACCGAGGCCGAAGGGCGGCACTGGCACATGAAGCACTTCTGCTGCTTTGAATGTGAGACGGTGCTGGGGGGGCAGAGGTACATCATGAAGGATGGCAGACCCTACTGCTGCAGCTGCTTCGAGTCCCTCTACGCCGAGTACTGCGACACCTGCGCCCAGCACATCGGTATGTGCCCTCGGCCTTGCGGCAGGAGGGGAGCAGGGCAAACCTCTGCTCCAAAAACCTTTTCTGGCAACAAGAGCTGTGGCATTAAGTCTTTAACAATGACCCGGGACTGCGGGCAGGGCTGGCTGTGGCTGGGGTCTGCCCCAGCACTACGGCATCCAAAGACGCTCGTGCCCCTCTTGCATCCTGCCAAGGAGCTAGCGCAGTAATTTGTTGGGTTAAACTACTGCTTATCCCTTTTTGTGGTCAGAGATGGGAGGACTATCAGAGAGCAGCCTCAGGAGTTGTTGCAATTAGTGAAAGCTTTCTCTGGCCTAAGGTAGCACTCACTTTTTTTCCTTTAAAACTCATTTTCCTATAAACAGGCTGGCTCTTTGAGTCACAGATTCATCCCAACCAAGCTTGCCAAAGAATCCTTGTGAGTTAATGAGCTACTGACAGAAAAGATGCTTGTTCATTAGCCATCATTATTGTTTTTGTTTGCCATTTTTAATGAACCTGCAGGTAGATGTTCTCAGAGAGAAAGAAATAACACATCAGAGCCAATCTACATTTCCACAACAGGGATTTAAAATGTCCTATATTCTGGGGTCTAGCCATGCCCCCAGCACTTGGGGGTGGTGAACTGGGCAGGCTGGGAAGCCACCTCGCTGCTCTCCCCAATCCCGTTTGCCACTTGGCTGAGCATTTGCACGCACTCGCAGGCGGGCACGCAGCCCTTCCTTTGTCTGTGGAGGTGAGCTCATGTGTTCTAATATTTCATAGGTTGCAGGGAAAGGAGAAAAAAAAAAACCATTTTGCTCTTGTGCAGCGGCCAGATGGCATGGGGTGGGAAAATTGGGTCTTCAGCAAAGCACTTGGAGGATGTGTTCGCTGTGACCTGCAGCACATCTTTCCCGAAAGCTCAGCTGCAGAACAGTGAAGAAGCAGCTGTTAATGCTTCTTGTATGCTCCCTTCTCTTGTGCTTCCCCTGTCTGCTGTCCTCCCCTCTGTCCATCCGTCCGGAGCCTGCCGACTGTCAGGTTTTTGTGGCTAAATGCCTGATTTGGTGCATATCTGCACATTTCTAGCAAAGGAGGGACTGCAGCCATTTTGCTGCAAGTTGCTTGTAATAGTCACTGAGTGTCGTGCCTAAGAACCACATAAATCACCGGTATGTGCGTATTTAAGACTTGTAAGGCTTGAGTACTAGAGGCTCAGAGTAAGGAGGCTTTGCTCTTCCTCTACGAGATGGCTCTAGGGCATTAGAAAAGGAGCTGATAAAATCCTACCCACCATCTTGTCTCTCTTTTGCCCACAAGCATAGCACTCCAGTCGATATATAAAAGCATTTCACTCATTATAAGGGAAGAAAAAAAATCCCAATTACACTAGAGCAAATTTAGCTCAGTATAAAATGGACCGTTAACGTGCTGTTCACTTGTAAATTATCCAGCAGCGTTCATTCGACAGGGCTGCAGCGGGTGTGCAGACACGTGCTGGGCACACGTGCGGTGCAGCACCCTGCCATTGCCGGCCAGCCCACCAGCGTCTCAGGTAACGCAGCTTTTGCCATGAACAGCAGCTTAAAGAAGTGAATAAACACCATAACTGAAATCTTGGGAGCTTTGCTCACAGCTCTGACCAGGAGCGATGTGCATGTAGGAGCATGTGCTCCTCAGAGCCTTGCTGGTGAGGGACAGACTCTGCATCAATTGCTTTACCCAAGGTGGGGCTGGTGGGGGCAACCCAGGAGATGTGGCTGGGTGCAAGACAAGGGTGTGTGCTCAGATCCCTGGGGCTGACTTTTTCTGACTTTTGGAGAAGGGGCCCCAGTAGCCAAAATAAAGTTAGGATGAGGCCGCGGTAGCAGTGAGAGATGGGGATGTCATCTGCTCTCTTACATCCTTAACCAAGGCAGCACAAATTCCTCATTATGGTTCTGTTGGAGGCACTTTTTGTTTTTTTTAAACAGGCACTGTATTATTGCTTTGACTTCAAGGACTTTATGGAGAACTTCTTGCATTCCTTTGCTTTATGATCGGAAATATCCCCATTTAATATGAAATAGCTGGAGGCTTGGTTCTGCTGCCTTTCCCAGCATTGAGTAACTCGTGAGCAAAGGCCTGCAGCCTGCAAGGAATTAGAAATGGGCTTAACTTCACACGTCGGAGAAACCCTGCTGAAGGGCTTTTGAGAGCAAGCCTGGGTTTGTGTCACTTGTAGGGGACACGCGTGTTAAGTGCAGTGTGAAGTGCGTGGGCTAACTCTGACACTGTGCGTCTTCCCCCTCAAGGTATCGACCAGGGCCAGATGACGTACGACGGCCAGCACTGGCATGCCACTGAGACCTGCTTCTGCTGCGCGCAGTGCAAGAAGTCCCTGCTGGGACGGCCCTTTCTGCCTAAGCAGGGGCAGATCTTCTGCTCCAGGGCCTGCAGCGTCGGTGATGACCCCAATGGCTCCGACTCCTCCGACTCAGCTTTCCAGAGTGCTCGAGCCAAGGAATCCCGCCGCAGCGCCAAGATTGGCAAGAACAAGGGCAAGGGCGAGGAAGGGGCACGCAGCCCATGCAATCAGCTGCAGGTCACCTCCAACCGCCTCTCCACTGATGTGGACCCGCTGTCCCTGCAGATGGATTTGCTGAGCCTGGCCAGCCAGACACCGAGCCTCAACAGGGAGCACTTGTGGAGGAGCCGGGATGAGCTCTATCACTACGGGAATAAAATGGAGCAAAGTCAGTCCCAAAGCCCTTTGCAGCTTCTCAGCCAGTGCAACATAAGGACCTCCTATAACCCCAGCCAGGTCCCAGCCTCGCAGCCAGATTTATGGGCAAAACATTTCAGCAACCCAAAGAGGAGCTCCTCGCTGGCAATGAAGAGCCACAGCGGCAGCTTCATCCAGGACTCCAGAGAGGACTACTACTCGGGGAGGCTTCGCTCGCAGGATAGCTACAGTGACATGTCCAACCAGAGCTTCCCTGAGACCAGAGGAAGTCTCAAAGTCCCCAAGTACGAAGAGGAAGAGGAAGGTGGGATGCCAACCCCACAGTGCCGCACCCGGCACCCCATCAATGCCCTCAAGTTCACAGAGGACCTGACGCCCACCGAGCAGACTCCTCGTGGCTCCATGGAGTCTCTCGCACTTTCCAACGCAACAGGTACCTCACCCCTGCTCCTGTCACCCTGCAGCTACCCTTCTCCATGCGATGAGGTCCCTTGTGTTTCATGTCAGTGCTGTGGTGGGTGTCTTCCTGTTACGGGGGTGACCAGCAGCTTGGGGACCACTGCTTGGTGCCACAGGCTCGCCTGCCTGGCCCTGGTGTGCCTGACATCCACCTCTCCCTTTGCTTGCTTGTTTACCAGATGCAGGACCTTGTAGATGGCTGGCCTTTCTGTGTACCTCAGAACAAATGTTTCCAAGCTCTTTAATCCGCCCTTTTGTGAAGAGGGGAGAAAAATCAAGGCCAGCTGCTAATGCAGATGCAGATTCCAGCATCCAGAGCTTGAAGAACTGCTGTCAGCTGCCCTTGTGGGCTAAAAATATTTTAAAATGCTTTGAAATAGGCCCAGTTAACCCCTTTTACATGTTACTCAGTCCTCAAGCACATGACTAGTTAAAAGGAATTCCTCCCCCTCTATGCACAGCTCTTTTTTTCCTCTTCCTCAATCCTCCGGTATAAACTGCAGGGAAAAGCCAGGCGAGCCCATTTCTTGTGAGCACATCCCAGGGTAATATTCCTTGGTCCTCTCACCCCAAATATGTTTGGGTTTCATTTTGCGGCTGCGGGGATGGGTGTGCGTGCTTGGACGTGCCTGCGATGGGGCACCGGTCCACAGCTCGGTGCTGGGAAGGCTCAGCCATCCTTCTGCAGCCTGCTGTAGTTCGCATTATCAGGCAGCTGCGATCATCCGGCACAGCCATCACTTGCTTCCGAGTCCCTCAGCAGAAAAATGCTCAGAAAAGAAAATACTGAGGCTGGCTTGCTCACCAGAGATAGTCTTGCTTTTTCTCTGCTGCTCCCCTGGCTTTTCTCTGTGCCAGCCAAGCATTGCTCAGATTCAGGTGGGTCCCGCACCTGCCCCCTGCGAAACAGAGTCTGTCTGTCTTGCTGTCACTGGCAGCCCATGGGGTGTTTAGTACCCAGTCCCGAGGGGCCCCCGTGGGATGCTGGCACTGGGTGGTGGGGATGCACCAGTGAGCATCACTGTGCCCCCAGAGAGCTGAGCACCGCTGAAGCCAAGCCGGGTGCTCTGCCCTGCCTGGACAGACAGGTTTGATCTGCTACGCCCCTGCCTCCTCGCCCCGCGCCTGGGTTTCGGTGTGTTTGTTTAGGGAAGTTGCCAGCCCCATGTCAAGGTGTGAAATGATCTCTGTGTACAGCCAGGATCTCCCTAACCTGCAAGTAGCGAAGCATGGGGAAGAGGAGAGAGGGTTTTGCTCAGACAGCCTCAAGTATACATAGAGGAGCAAATAGATGTGAAATGGCAAGAGAGTTGGGAATTGCTCTCTGAAACAAGGTTTCCCAAAGCAAATCTCCATGTTTCCAAAGCTGCTCATGTTCTTGAAAAGTCGTATTGTGTAAACCCCATCAGTACAAAGAGTCTTGAGCAACACTGAGTTCAAATGAGCAATCTCTGAGTATTGAAGGAGTTGTATGCTTTGGAAGCATAACAAGTTATCGGGGATACAGGTCAGGATATGGAAAATGTGGCAAGGCCTTCATGTTGGAGTGAAAATCATTTTGTATTTCATTTTAGAAGCCCCTTTTTAAAGTGCTGGGAGGGAGACCTTCCAAAGGCATCCGTCCTCAATACGCAGCCAAAATATAAATTTCCTTTACAGGTAGTGCCTGCCTTAACAACTTGCTTCTTCCGTGCTTTCTGGAGCAGATGCTCAGCATGATGGGGCTTGCAACAAATTTAAGCAGTTGCTCTGCAGAGCGAGGTGATAACATTTTTATTAATGTGTAAGATGCTAATAATTTTCCTTGCTCTGGGACCTGGCTCAGCACGAGCTGGGGGTCACTGCAGCAGTAACAGGCAGCTCCCCCAGGGGCCATGTGTGCAATTATGGAGGACACAATTATCATCCCATTTAATTGGTAGCCTTTTGAGGACAGTGAGATATGTCGACCTGGCCAAGGTCTGCAGGAGAGCAGGTTTTTGGGCAGGTGGTGTCAGGGTGCAGCACCCCACTGCCCGCCTTTCCTCATTCCCACATCCATCTCCCCTGCAAAGCTCTCCATCATTGCAGGCCCGGGGCTCTGGCTCGCCCTGTGCCCTCCACCCTGCATGCCCCAGTTTGCAAGAAACTCCTGGGCAACCACCTACAAGGTCCCTTTGAGCTACTGATGCTGCACAGTTGCTCCACCTTATAAAGTGAAATAATTAACACCGCATCCATCTAACATTTTATGGCATCACTGAAAGCATTCTTTTTTTTATAGGCAGCTGAAGGGCAAACAGTCCCTGACCTGCAGAACACTCGTTAAAAGCTGGTCCCTCCTTGGCAGCAGATTTTGCTGTGATGTTTCTATTACGACGTTAACTACTAATTAGCTGGAGATGTCAGTAAAAGCAGATACCTCTCAGGGCGTGTAGCAGTAGTCCCTGTCCTCTGGCCAGAAAGCTTCCTCCTGTGAACAGATGTTGTCCCTATAATATTTCTAATGCATTTAGTGCTGGACTGAGGGTCACCCATTGGGTGGATCAAGATCTCTGTGACCCCAGGTCTCCTGCAAGACCCCAGGTTTTCACCTTACCAACCAGACTCTACTTTATCTCTTTAAAGCCAGTTCCTCATGGGTTAGTGAAGGAGGGTGACACCATGTTAATCCTGGGCACTTCCCTTAAAGTGCTTGATTATGTTCGCTGTCTCACCATGGGTAGCAGCACACCAGCAGACACTTGAGCTGTGGAGGTGTCTGTGACCCTCCTTGTGTTCTATTTCTGGGTTTGAATTAGATGGGAGTGCCTCTGCTGTCCTCTGGTTTGTGCTTGTGTAATTGCCATGAATGCTGATGTGATTTAAACATGTTTGCTGGCAAAGGGCAGAGTTTCCTGCTGGTGGAGGGCATCTCTCCTTGCCTCCCACATTTGTTTGAAAATCCCTTTTCTGCCATCAACTGAAGGCTATGATAGACTCCGATCTGCTACAGCTTCATGGAGACTGGGTCCTTCTCCTGCCCAGCGTGACCATTAGATGAAGAGGCAAAAGAGCAAAAACTGTTTCCCAGCCCATTGTCCAAGAGAGAGCTTATTTTTGCTGATTTTTTATTATCTTTTATATTTTATTTCTTTTTTTAATTTCTTTTGGATGCTTTTGCTTTTTTTTTTTATGGCATTAGCAACAATAGAGAACAGCGGATGCTGTAGCAATGTTTACCCTATAACTCCCTTCATTAAGCAATCAGGACAATGCTAAGATGGATTTTGTCCAGGAAGCTTTGCTCATGAGGAGGAGCCTGATCCTACCAGAGAGGTTAATCACTTCCCAGAAGATACTGGGTCCATCAGAGCCCTGCTCCCAGTGCTTGTGCTCTGCCTTGCTCTGCCTGTTTTGTTGCCCTCTAAAAAGGTTTTGCAGGCACTGGATGTGCCTAGCAGAAATCAAGAGCTGATCTCTGCTGATTCCAAGCAGTCATTTCCACAAAAAGCCAGCTGGTCAAATAGCCTACTTAAGAAAGTACCTGCAGGCTAAATGTTTATTCCCTGGGAAGAGTCTCTTTGTGTGCAGCTTGCAGAGAGCAGGAGTGCTTTGGAGGTGGAAGGCGTGTTGAGCAGTGACACTGTGGTATGCAGTAGAAGGAGCAAATTTTAAGTATTCCTTGAGAAAAATGAGTTAAGGTGAGGGTAAGAGCCTCTTCTGTCACAGGCATAAATTCAGGAAAAAAAGATGATAAACTGGTGCTGTTACAGGGTGGAATGGGATTTCACACGTATGGCACACATTTCTCCTGTCATCTGTGTTGTGAGATGCCCAAAGGCCCCAGATAGCTTGTTTTCCCAGGATTAAACAACTGTGATATACCCAGAAAGTGGAGAGAAAATACATACAAAGATGCAGGTGGGTCAGCTCTGGTCCCTGCATGTATGAGTTGCAGAATGACCTGATGGCATTGTCTCTCTCCAGTCCTCTCTTCCTCTGCCTGAGGAGCAGTTGAAAGAGGAGGCGGAGTGGTAAAAAAAAAGCCCCATTTCTCAGGGCCAGGGTTATATTTTCCAGAGAAGCATTCAATGACCCCAGCCTCTCTTGCACTGATGGCTTGGGAGCAGCTCCTGAACGCCCTCAGGAATGGCAGCAAAGAGCTCAGGGTGTGGGAGCTGGTCCCCATCCCTGTGTCCTCAGTGGCACTTCATCCCACAGGTGCTCCTCTCCCCCTGGGCTGGAGAGGGCGGCTGCCTCTGGTGCTTCAGCTGAGTTATGCAAGCCAGAAAATGACATATTGACTGTTCTTGACTTTTTCTTAGAAAAAGGAGGCTCCCAGCTCTCCAGTACGCTCCTACCATCCTCTTTCCCCCAGACACAGGCAGCATAAAACTGCTTCTGAGTCAGAAGATGGGATTCCAGGGAGGATTTCTTGCAGTTTTGAGACCCAGATCTAACATTCCCCAGACCAAACTGGGTCATTATAAAACCCAACATGTCAAGATAGAGGTTTCCCAAAGGGCCAATGTTGAAACATTATAAAACTGCCAGGAACATTTCTTCTCCCCCTTGCCTGCCTCTGGCTGCTCAGCAGTGGGAGGTTTGATGTGCTTACCACAGGAGCCAGCCACTTGCATGCCTTCACCCCTTCCATGTCACACACGGCTGGGCCAAAGCACGTGGTGTAACAACCAAACCAGAGGGAGAGCTGAAATGGACTTGTGGAAGGAGCTGTTGTTGGGGAAAGCAGCAGCACATCATCCCCTACCCAGCATGCTGCCCATCCTGCCTTGTCTGGAGAGGGTGTAGGAGCTGGTGGTGCTGAGGAGGGGGGTTATAGGGGTGCTTCTAAGTTAAAATCCAACCCTTTTCACAGGCAGCAGCACCCATGTAGGGACTTCTTTCAGTAAGCCGGACCAAGGGACTGATGGGTGGGAAATCCACCCTGACACCCTTGGGGTGGCACATGGGGACACACTGTGGGAGGCTGCCGGCACTGCGGTCCGCTGGGCTGAGCGCTCTGCTTTCCCCTGAATTGTTTACTTTCCACAATTTCCACTTACATAAGGGTTCTGCTTTATTTCTGCACGCCCCGAGGTCACTCAGAAGTGAGATGAGGCTGAGCTATAAACAAAGCCCTGAGCAGGCTGTTTCTCCTTAAGTTCTTTTTTAGTTCTCAGGGTTGAACGTGAAGTAAACCCTGTTTCAGGGGTGATGATGATGTGTCTGTCTGGTGCTATAGGAGAGAGAAGGCTCTGACATGGTGGGGCTGGACATGAGATGCCACATCATCCCCTCCTGTGCCTCTCCAGCATTACTTAAACACCAGCTGTCTGGCCTGGACATGGGGTTTTGGTGCAGGCAGGCACTATGGGGCTCAGGTGGTGAGGTCTTTGCTGCACAGGTCTATGTGCGCACTCTGATAAATGTAAAGGCAAGCAGCAAGTGTCAGCAGAGCCCTGGTTGTTTGTTGCAGCATCCTGAGTCAGGACATTCTGCATCCCCCTGCTGAGGCGAAGCAGCCGATGCTGTCTCTGGTGGGATGCTGGCAGAGCCTCACCCCATGCCAGCCCAGCTTCACCGGGAGTTTAATTTAATAGAGGCTGGGAGGTGCTTTCCCTCATGAGAGGCTTCGTTCCCGGCCTCACACCCAGCGCACATCATCTCTGTGGCCCCTCTGCTGTCATTTGCTGAGTGGTTTAATAATTCATAATTAATGTAACTTGCAGCCCCGGTTTAGCAAAGCATGCAGTGGGATTTAAGCACCTCCAAGAGCTTTGTTGTGGCAAGGTTGTAGCAGTGAGACTCACGAGGAATATCTTTGTGCTGTCGCTTTGCTTACTTGGTTGTTATTTCCCTTGGCAGTGTTTTATGGGATAAACATGGGTCTTTATAGGGGTGGGGAAGGACTTCAGAGGGGACTGTACAGCATGTTCTTAGCAAACCTTAATGTTAACCAGAAACCTGCTTTGTGTTGCTGGCACTGTAGACAGCTCGAGTTATATATTGAACACCCGCAGACAAGCTACAGCTTTCACTTGTGCTCATCCGAAAGGCGTGCGTTTCCATGGCTCCGGGGTGAAATATTGAGCCTGGCAGCCCCACGCTGCCAGAACGGCAGCAAAATAACCTGCTGTGTCCACGTGCGCCATGGTGCTGGCTCCAATCTGGGCATGGGACAGCTGCCGGACCACGCTGACGGCAGCGGGTGCCATTGCTCCTCTTCCAGTGCAGGAGCCTTTGGGGCAGGTGCCAACCTGTCAACGGGCGCACTCGGTGCCTCAGAGCATCATTTTGCAGAAGGACATGGGGTTTCCTTTGCAGAAGGAAAGTTATGCCCCAGGTTTGTGCCCTTGGAAAGGGCTTGGTGATGTGGTAGCAACCATTCCATGCCATGAGCCAGAGCAGGGCTCCCGCTCCCCTGGATGGCCTTGGGAAACAGATTCTCAGGTTTCCTTGTTAGAAACCACTGCTGCGTGGTGGGGTCTCCCCTTGTGTGCTCTTTCTTCCAGATTAGGGCTTGCTCGGGTTATTAGCTGTGTTCCCAGATGAAACACTTCATTAAGAGGGAGCTGTAGCAGCTGTAAATAAATATTGGTAATTCAAGAAGATTGGGCCTCAATGCACTGGTGTAGCTCTGAGATCACAAATGACCACAGTAGGGGAGGGTTGGTGTGTCACATTCGCCCTGTCCAGGGCAGCATGGGACCACAGACTTGAAGCCGTCTTGCCTGTCCCCCAGCATCTGTGACTTTCTGAGTGCCCGGGAAACCCTCTGGTGCCAGAGCCTGCCCCAGCCACCCTCTGCTGTGACTGCTCAGAAAGAGCTTTCTTCTTCTCGAATGTGAAATTTTCCTTGCAGGAGTTCAGCAGACCTGGAGAATAATCTATTCCCATCATCTCTGCAAGCATTTTTTTCTGTGTTTGAAGGTTGTTATATATCCCCTTCAGCCTTCTCTTCTCTAGACTGAACAACTCCTGCTCTTTCAAACTTTTATTCCAAGGTTATATTTTCTAGATGAAATTTTTGAGACAAATCGTTATTGCTGTCTCTGAACTTGCTGCAGTCAGACTGGAGTGTTTCTGGCTCGCTCCCACTATGCCTCGCTGAGACTTTGTTGCTCCATGGAGAGGGGCAGGATCATTTAGGGAGCTTCAAAAGACTAATCTGGGCCTAAACCCCACTCATGAGGCTTTTCACCTTGCATTGGTGTAAAAAAGGTTAAGCCTGGAGACACCTTTGTGTTTCACGCAGGTTAGAAGCTGCATCCTCGACCTGGTACCTGGGCACCATAAGAGCTGTGGAGAGCTCTCAGTGCCTTCAGCAAGCACAGCTTTGCTCCTGAATGAGCAGAAGAAATCCTTCACTGCCACTGTGAACAGATAAAATGAAGCTTCTGTGGTCCCTGACCACGCTGCTTGCTGGGTCGTTTGTTAGTGTTGTTCCTAAAAAAAGTCTTGTGTACATGGAGCCTGCCAGATATGCCTGGGAAGATGCGTTTGGCTCTCAGTGAGGAGCATCCCCTACTCTCTCATATGGAGAAATGAAGCCATTGGGTCTCAGGGTGGCTTTGCTGCAGCCTCCTGAGCACAGGCTCCATCGCACCCCAAGCTCCATGTGCTGGCGATGGTTGTGTACGTGCTCCTTGCTGGGTTCTTACCATTGACATTTTCCCAGCAATCCAAGATCTTAAATTATGTGTGCTTAATTATAATCAGGCCGTCTGGATGAACAGCCAGAAACATCCCCTGGACCTGACCATCACTGATCAAACCTTGCACTCCGAGCATGAGCCGTATGTGTATCGCAGGCTCCTCGTCTGAAATTGCTGCCCCACTACCCCCATGCCGACCAGTGCTTTGAAGGGGAAAAGACTCACGGTGTCTGCAAAAGACTCATGGTGTGTTTAAGGGGCTGAAGACCCCCATCCTGTACAAACTAAACCTGTGAAGCACTGGCTCTGCCATTCCAGGAGCCTGCCCCCAGATGCTTGTTTTTATTCTCGCTGGATGCAGGACTGGAGGAGAGAGGTGGCTGTGGCAGAGAGGGCCGAGACCTGCAGGTACCATCTGATGTGGCTGTGCAGGAGAGCAATGCGCCAGCTTGCCCCCCACCTTGCGAGGTGGGACGAGGTCAGCGCCTTTCAAAAGATGCTGCCAAAATCAATCTGCTGATGCCGCGGAAGCATCCCGCGGCGTGTGGAGCTCTGTTCCTGCACAGCGCTGCCATTGCTCATTCTTATTGGAGAGCTGCGCTGGTTCTCGTAATGAAGGGTTGCATAAATGTCACCAAGGGCTTGTTTTCACTGGTGTCAGCTATTGTCCGACAGATCTGATTAAGGCCACGTTTGGCTGTCAGCAGCTGCGATTCACATTCGGATCCATTCCGCCAGGAATCCCACTGTTATTCTGGCTGTTCGGGAGGCCTTTGTGCATGTTAGCAAGTTGCTTTTCCCTCACTGGGCTCCATGGTGGCACAGGAGGGATGTGGGGAGCAGCACCTGATGTGACCAATGGTGTCACTGGGATCAAAGGCAGAAGATCACGACTCCATGACCACTGGTGGTCTGTGCTGGGAATCACTCGTTCTGGTGATGGGAGCAGGGAGTGCAGGCTGGCAGGACCTTGGAGGGGACCGGGAGCCCGTGCGGGGCTGTTTCCAAAGGGTGGTCAGCAGGGTTGGGTTAGCTCACTTGAGATCAACGTGGCTTAGAAAAAGAAGGATGAAACTGCCTTGAAAAGTACATCCTTATTGAAACAGAACATGGCTTTAACTCTTTTTTTTACTTCAGTCTCTCCCTTTTCCGGCAGCATTCAGGGATTGCCTTCACTTTAGCTTCCTCTGCTGTCACAAACCCCAGAAACATCCCCATTAACAGCAGAAAAACAAAGGAGCAGAGAGGAATGGCTGCAGCGGCTGGGACTTGGGGAGCAGAGCCAAGTCATGCAAGACCCAGCAGCAGCTCGTGCTCAAGCGCTAAAGCTCTCCCTGGTGCCACTGAGGGGAGGGTTTGGAAAACCTTGCCCATCTTTGCAGGATCTGTTGATCTGTTTAAGGCTGAGCCCAAAGAAACCCCAAAGCGGCTTGTGAGCGGGGTTAGTGACAGCAGCCCTTGTTCTTGTTCAGGTTTGGCAGGCAGCGGCTAATGCCGAAGGAGCTGAGCTCTCAATGAAATGTAAGCAGCTTTTGTTAAGGGAAAAAGAAGTTTATTCTTGAATTGTGGGCTGGGTTGTTGTTTTTTTTAATTAATTTACAAAGTCGTAAATTCTCGGTGATTGCATAAGGGCTGTGCGTCATGTTGAAAAATCCTGCTGATGGTGCACAGCTCTCCGCGTTTGGTCTGCACAGGGAGGTTGTCAAAGAGGGATGGGGAGAAGAGCGCCAAAGCAAACACTCTGCATTTGATTTGGGATAAAATGGATTTCCTTTGAATAGCTTGCGAAACGTGTTGTCCTGAGCTTGCAGTGCAAGCGCTGACTGCTGCCAGTTGTCAAGCCAACATGGGGAGAGTCAGAAAATAGAAAACACCCAGAAAACAGGCCAAGGACTAGCTCGACATGAGGTGTGTTGAGTTTCTCGTTGACATGCAGGTGCTGAGCAGACATACCACTTCTCTGCTGCCAAGTGAAGGCTTTCTAGGCTGGAGGAGAGCATCTTGCAAGATCTCAGGGCTGGCTGGCACATGGAGAGACCCAGTGGGCCACCTTCCCGACCAGGACAATCCATCAAGCTGGTGCTGATTTTCCTGGCTCCAGCCCATGTGCAGTTCCCAGGATATCTGCAGAGACAGCCTGACCCTCCTGCTGTCCCGCTGCTTACAGGGAGCTCCAGCAGACTATTTGGAGCTCAGGTGTTTCCTTGCCTCCTGGGAAACCTGACTGCATGCACATGGCTAAGGCTGACCCTTCAGTCCCCCCACAGGTGTCATTTTGGGGTGACAGCAGCATGGTGACAAGCCTGAATTAGTCAGTGGCCCCATTTTCAGCTGCCCCTCACATTGTTCAGTCCTTCAAAACATGTCATCGTTGCACAAGGTGTGGGTGCAGGATCATGGCACCCTAGTTATCTCAGCGTGCAGGAGGCCTCAGGTTACCTCTGACGCATAATTTCTCCCTGGCATCACTAGTTATTCCTATCAAGTCACAGACAGTGTAGACATATGGGGAAGGAAGTCGTGAGAAGCATCTTGGAGTCCAACACGAAACACCTTAAATTGGTGTGATTTCCCCAAAGGAGGAACTGCCTGCTCTTAAAAAAACCCCTAAACCTGTCCTCTTGAAAGGGCTCTTCAGGACAGCATGTAAACCACTGAGTTACTTTTAAAAGCAGAAGTCTTGGGCCAAAACAGCCTTCTTCCTGCATCTCTGCTGATAGAAAATTCTCCTTTTTAACTCTTTTTTTCCTTCCTTTCCCCTTTCCCTGCAAAGGCCTCTCGGCAGATGGCGGAGCCAAGCGCCAGGAGCATCTCTCCAGATTCTCGATGCCTGACCTGAGCAAAGACTCGGGCATGAACGTCTCCGAGAAGCTGAGCAACATGGGGACGCTGAACTCCTCCATGCAATTCCGAAGCGCTGAGTCTGTCCGCAGCCTGCTCTCGGCACAGCAGTACCAGGACATGGAGCCGAACCTGCACAACCTCGCCAGCCCCCTTGGGTACCGAGAGCGGCCGTCGCACGGGCGGATGCACCAGAGCTTCGACTACGGTAGTGGGGTGCCCGGGAGCAAGCTGGGGGTGCAGGAGGGCTCGAGGCATGCCCCCATGAGCGAGCGCACACGCCGGCGAACTAACCTCCGGGATGATGACCGGCATTACCGCCCGCACCGGCCCCGGCGGTCTCGCCGCTCCCGGTCGGATAACGCCCTGCACCTGGCCAGCGAGCAGTGCTGCCGGCTGAAGGAGAGACCCTCACTGCGAGCCAGGGAAGACTACGACCAGTTCATGCCCCAGAGGAGCTGCAGGGAGACGATGGAGCAGGGTCCCCGCAGGGATGTCTACGGCCACTGTCCCCGGACAGTGTCGGATCTCGCCTTGCAGAACCACTTGGGCGAGAGGTGGGGGCCCTACTTCGCTGAATACGACTGGTGCTCAACCTGCTCCTCTTCTTCAGAGTCTGACAACGAGGGTTATTTCCTTGGGGAGCCGATTCCCCAGCCCGCTCGCCTGCGGTACGTGACCAGCGAGGAGCTCCTGCACAAGTACGGCTCGTACAGCATGCCCAAGTCTTCCACGCTGGGTGGCCGGGGACAGTTGCACAGCCGGAAAAGACAGAAGAGCAAAAACTGTATCATATCCTAATGGCATCCTTGCCAGGCACCTTGGGAGAATGTAAATTAACTCACAAACTTGCACTGTTTTAGACCATGTAAGCGCTTTTATTGTAACAAAAAAGACCCGAAGAGTAGGGGTTTGTAAGAAGGTTGTAGACTGGCTTCTATAAATAGTCATAATCCTGGGCATGGTGAATATATTTTGCACATCTTACTTTGAAGAAAAAAAAAACAAAAAAATTCACTTTAGCCTGTAATATCTACCCCGTAGTTTTTCCCTGTTTTCCCAGATCCTGCCACCCTTTTGAGTTTGTCTGTCCATACGTTCTGGTTGCCACTGTTGACTCTCAGCATCAGTTTGCCGGTAGCTTTTTTTTTTTTCTGCCACATTTTTTGTTTTTCATTAGCCACGTCGGTAGGTCATTTGTCTCTCAGACAGTGTGGGAGCCTAAGTTATTTCCATGATTGTTGTAAATGCAATGTAAATGAGAGTTTGGAGAAAATATTTTTGTATTTTGTAATATCAGAGGAATTTCTATATCTTAGGAGTCACTGGGAAAATGCATGCACATTCAGAATTGTTTTCAGCCAGAGCTAACCAAACAGTACTTTGGACGCCCTTTTCCATTTCATCATCAAATTTCTTAAGTTTATCAGTGAGAGTTTGAGTTGTCATTTGTTTTGGGAATTGGTTGGGGGTTTTTTAACTGTTTTTTCTGTTCATTTGTTTTCATCCTGGTAAATAAAGAGAGCATTTTCCATTTCATTAAATCTTGAAGAGGCCTCGGTGGCATTTTGAAGTCTGCTCACGCCTGTGGTTTTCAGGTACGCTCCATCAGTCAGATACAGGAATCCTGACAGATGCAATAGGGACTTTTTTTTCATTATTATTATTAAATAGGAAAGAACAGAACTACCAAATGCCTGCAACATTGTAAATGACCAAAGCTGGAGAAGGAATTTTACACCTCTGTAGAGAACACTGAAGTTACTAAACATTGAACTATTATTTGGAGTAAATAAAAGTGTAAATGGTGCAATTGTGTGATGTCAGCATGACGTTTTGAATATAGACTTGTCTTATGGTGCTCTAGTCTCCTGGGTTATGTTAACTGCTGTTCAGTACCAAGTGGAAGTCTCAATATTGCCTACTGCCTAACACATTAAGAGAACAACTGCAGCCTGCTCCCGCAGGCCTGATCCTGCCCCGGTGCGATGCCTTCACCCTTCCAAGGCTGCTTGTGTCCAGGGGCTCAGCATCCTCCAGGTGGGCTCAGCATCCCCTGGATGGGCTCAGCATCCTCCAGGTGGACTCAGCGTCCCCTGGATGGGTTCAGCATCCCCTGGGTGGGCTCAGCCCCCGCCTGCGGAGCTGAGCCAGCCCCACAGCAGCCTCGCCACGGCAGAGTGTTCTCTAAATAGGGCTCAGCTGTATTGTATTATGGTGGATGTGAGTTTGTTCTCTGTATGCTTTAAACCATTGGGGTACTGCCAGCGCAGCGGATGTGCCCCGGGGATTGCAAACCAATGCTGTTAGTCCCGGTGCTTCCTGGCAAAGAGCAGGTTTGCAAAAGGGGCTCTTGGCACCCAAAGATGCTGGTTAACATCTAGGAGTGTTAAGATAAAAGCTGGGCTTTGAGCTGCAGGAGGGATGAGAGGCTGAACAGGCTGCGTCACCCTCGCCCCCTGCTCTGCCAGCATCTCGGGGTGCCCCTGCACCTCTGCCAAGCCAGCCCCTGCCCTGCACCCCAGGGAGGAGGGTCCCAGTGCAGGGCCGGCGCCAGCACCCCGGGGATGCCCCGTTGCCTACTCAAAAGCAGCAGATGCCGAAAAATCTCGAAGATGGATGTCTCCATACCACAGACTATTGCTAGGAATCTTTTTGTTGTTTGTAAAGGACAATGTGATAATTATTATTCCTTTAAAAAGAAAAACAAGAAAAAAAAAAAAAAGGAAATGACACTTAAGTATATTTAAAAGAAAATGTTTTTTCCAGTTGGAATAAATGGAAATATTCATCCAAAAGGAAGAGTCTCTTGTGTATGTTTTCTGCTATTAAGGAGTGTTGGGTAAGTGTGAGTAGAAAACTTGGTTTTCATTTAGCTGGGCTTGCAGTAAAACCACAAGAACCAGCTCAGCCCGATCCCTGACATTATTTCAGTGGGCACAGAAAGCTGACAGAGGAGCATCTCCTGCACACCCTGCGCCTTCCCCAGGGTTGGTCACCCGGACCCATTTTTTTGATGTTAAAAAAGCCAGGTCTCACCTGGTGGGTTGGTGCAGTTCAGCCAAAATCCCTTCTTTATGCTGGGGGAGACTTCAACCTCTAATTTCTAAATAACAGCCTTTTTCTTAGAAAGATCACAGATCTTTCCATGTTTTCCAAAACAGACCTGGCAAGTTGGATAGGAGTATTGCTTTCAACGACAAGTCTGACACTATAACTACGGGTTATTATATAATTGGCATTTAATATGTACAATTTAAGTCATTGTCAGTGATTAAAAGCACAATGAATGTTGTCTGTCAGCTCTGGTACCGCTGAGCTGCTCTTTGTACAGCAGGAGCCTGAATTGCTCTGCAAATAGTAAAAAACTAATCCCCAGCCTTTCCCCTGTACCTGCTGCTGCCTCTCCCCAGGGGTAAGGGAACAAGCTTTAAAGACTCCTCTCAGCAGAACTGCAGCACCTTTTCCTGTGCAATTTTATACTAAAATCTGGGGCCTGGTGCCCCTGTGCACAGGAAGGTTTCGCTGATGGAAGCAGCACTTCAAAATCTGGTTTTTAACAGAGAGCATCTCTGTGGATTGCTGATGGGCAACCCAGCTTTAATGCAGTGCTGGAATCAAGAGATGGGCAACAAACTGAGGAGATAAGACTATCTCAGGTGATGCTCCCCTCCACCAGCAAAACAGAAAGGGCTCAGATGGCATTTTGTAAGAAGCAATGCTGGCAAATACTGAGTTGGTACAAATTTCAGCAATATAAGTGCAAACACAGCTTCCAACCCTTTTTTGTTTTTCATATGGGCTCCAGAAGTCCCATGCACTTTGAGACAAATGGTTAAATTAAAAAAAAAAAAAAAAATACTGCTTTTTCTTAGCCCATTTGGATGATTAACCATTTCTGACAAACCCACTGAGCTTGAGGGCTGGAGCTACAAGTCTGTAAAATTTTGCTCTGTTGCCATCTGGCCCCGCTGCTTTGCCTCTCTACTCATGCTGCGCGCGGGTGCCAGCACCTCGGGGGAGCAGGGGGGGCATGTACAGACATTTTTCTTCCACATCTCCAAGAACTGAGTAAAGGTGACACCACCTGAAGCTCAGGCTGGGTGTCAGCAGGTCCAGGTTCCCTGGGTGGGGAACTGGGCGCCGTGCTGGGGGTCTCTGTCTGGCCAAGGGAGTGGGAAGCTTTTTGCCGGCACCCTGGCTAGCTGTGTTGCCAGAGTCAGCCTGCCACACTGTCAATGTTGCATAAAAATAAATAAATAAATCTGATCAGGTTATTGATGCCACAATTTTCTTCTGTAAAATACCTTTTTTTTTTTCCCAAAAAAAAAAAAAATTCCTTAGCAAGGCCCACCCAGTGTGACCGTAGGGGATAGGCTGGCTTCAGTGGTACCCTGGCCACCCCGGTACCCATGCGATGCTGACCGTGGCTCTGCGAGGCACAGGGGATCAGGCTGCTTTCAGCAACTGGGCGCAAAGTGTACATCACCTCCCATCAGCTGGCCCCAAGCATGCAGCCACACAACCCTTCAGCTGCTGTTACCTCTGTTGCATTGCTGACATCTACATCACATGCTTGGCCGCAGTGGGAGCACAGCATCCTTCACGTCCGCTCTCCCCAGCAGACTGGGGGCTTGGTAAGCTCCCTGCAACAGCCAAAATGCCCCAGCACTGGCAGCAAGTTGGCCCAAAAGCTACTGGAGCTGTGCAAGGAAGCTTCGAGTGTGCTGAGGTTTGGGTTTTTTGGGAAGCCCGAAGCCACACAACCTTGAACCCGTGCAGAGAAATTATAATCAGCCGCAGAAAGACACAGAGATAGGAAGTGTGAAGTCAGAAATAATCAGACGCACCCTATTCTGGAAATCCTTACATGTGGACAACACACACGGTCCAGGTGGCTGTGGCTACACAACCGCTGCCAGGCTCATGAGCAAGGGGCGAGCAGCCGGGGTGTGCGTGAGCCCCGAGTGCTCGGTGGCTTTGAACACCCGGTTGCTCAGGAAAAGGTGCCTGTGTGCGGCTTAAAGACAGCCGTGGTGGTTTAATTAATGAGCCCAGTTAGACGAAGGTTGATGGTTGCTGAGAAACAGACATGCATTTAGCACCACAATTTAATACCCCCCAAAAAAAGATCTGCCCGTGCAGCACAGGGCTGGCAGCGCAAAACTGGGACTGCTCTGCTGCTCCCCGGCCCTCTCCCAGCTAATCTGAGCTCCTGGGCAGGGACCTGCTGTGTTATCTGATGCACTTTGCTCTTTCAAGCTAAATAAAAGAGCCCTACTCCTTGCATTTACATACAATTATGCTATTCTTGAAATCTAGGCTGTCCTCATTCTCCTGGAAATTATCTACTGCCTATTAGGTGACCATCCTCCATGGCCAGGGGAAGCTCATTAGCTAAGACCAATTTCAGAGGACTTTATTTTAAAGCTTTATATTTTTATGCAACACATTTTCAACCTAGATCCTTAAAACAATTTAGGAATTCATCTCCTGTTTAAGTCCAAAGGGGAGTTGGTGGCCAGGGATGCTAATGAACAAGTCACTAGAGAGCTGGGTCCTATTTCCAAAAGGATCCACAAGTTGTGACACATCAGATAATTTATAAACTGTACCCAATAATAACATTCTTTTCTTGTAAGGACTGGCTCTTAATTCAGGTTCCAAAGTGGGAGCCTCATTAGCCAGGTTTCACATCTCCATCTCCCATGAGGTGTCCAAGCCCACCACCCTCCCAGGACACCCAGAGCAACTGCAGCTGAGAACCTGCCTTTTCCCACCCTGTCATCACCACACACGCTTCCAGCATCCATTTCCTGCGTTACACCAGCTTGAGCAGCTCTCTTTGCTTTTCCACGTGAGCTTGCACCTTTCCAGTCCTTTTTAAATGGACTGCAGACAACCACCGACCGGTTGAAGGGTGTCAGCTCTGCAGCTGGAGGCCTCCACATATTTCTGCTTTGGAGAGTCCCACTGGCACCTGCCTGAGTCTCCATTAGGAAAGAACTCCCTGTTTTCCACTGCCATTGCAATATTTTGCAACATTGAAAGAAAGAATGAAAATAAATAAATAAATTTAAAGCTTGTATTAGGAGGCAGATACAGCAAGACGCTGACATTTTATTTATTGGACTGCACGACACTGTTCTAGTCACTTCCAGAGCCAAGAATGCCTGTCTGGACCTCTGAGTAGGCAAAAAAATGAGAAAGGTTAAATTATTTGAGCGTGCTGTCTCTGTCCATTGACTCCAGCATTGTGCTATATGTGCCGTATGTAAAAAAGCATCAGCTTCATCTACCTCCAGGCTTCATCCTCACATTGTCCGTTACCTTGGGGACTGAAGGCCCCTTAGGTACAGCTCCACCTTTCTGCTTCTCCACTTCTTACTAATAACTCAGCAAATTCCCAGCTTCCCTGTTTTCGGCAAACCCAGTCATTTCCTAAAGCGTTCTCAGGAGAGTTTTCCTGTTCTAAAAGCAAATATTTATATCTGCTGTGCTCTTAGAGGCTCTGGATATGATCAACTCTTAAGGCATGATTTATCTGAAAGAGCTGATTTATTAAAATGGATAAACAAAGCCCTGTGAAGCAAGTTAAATCAGTCTAAATAAAGCATTACATGCTGAAGAGTGCACATCAGATCACAGTATATACATACACACATATATGTATGTGTATATTATACATATAATTCATACGATCAAATACACAGTCCTCTGGACTGGGATTCCGTATCAACATCACCCCCAGGAGAAAGCTGGCCGCGAGCCAGGCTATCTGTACATTAGGCAATGTATATATTAGCACATGCCCAGCCTTTTAACAAACCCAGCCCAACAATCTGCAGTGATCCCTCCGCCTGCTGGCCCTGCTTCTGCTCCATGCCTCAGTGTCCCCATTTCCAAATCTCCACTCCAAGGATGCTTTATACCAACAAGGCACTTCGAAACCTCAGATAAGGGAGGCTGCCAAAACAGTTCTACTGTAAACCAGTGGCTCTGGCTCAGGGTTTGAGACAGTTCTGTTGGCACCACAGTGTGAGCATGCTCAGCTCCTGCTCTGGTCGTAGCTCCTATTGACACAACCCTCCCCACTGCTTGAACAAGCTCACTTCATTGGTATTCAAGATCGGTTTTTTTTTTTCTTCTTTTCTGTAAGTTGGGGCTTTAATTGTCAATTATTTCCTCATGGGTACTCTAATGGTCCATGCTGGAGCAGATTCAAGCAGTTTTTATTTTGGTACTCAGTTTACTTAGCTTTTCTGGAAGAGCGAGGCAGGGCAGAGATCCATTTTTACTGCTCATCACATATTCATTATTTACATTTTTCAGTATCCCAAGTAACCTTGGCACAGAAAACAAATAAATGAAGATTGAAACATATACAAAACATCTGGAGATGCTGCAGTACTGTAATTATTGCTGCTCATTTGCAATACACAAGGGGTCCACGGAGTGCCTGTTGGAAAGGCCATTCACATATTGGCCTGATGAAGATTTTTGGTTTTGGACTGGATGCTTCCAGATGAGCCTGGGTCAGGCCTCACCTCACTCACCACCAAAAGCTGAACTAGTGGAATTTCTGGTCAGCACTGGGGGGGGCAGCGGTCTCTGAAGCTCTTGGCCCAGGACAGTAAATACAGCTGGTCAGATTAGGGCTGCTGGATAATCTATGCGATGACTTTTCAAAATAGCAAATCCTCACCCTGCAGCCTGCTCCAGCCTTCATCAGCTCATGTGGCTGCTGAGCAGGTCATGAATATTTAGGAAGTTTACTAAATTCATAGACTCTTGTGAAAAACAGTTTAAAAATGCTGAGTGAAATATTTGCATGTGACACTGGACACTGTCCACAGGGCTCTGGGGAGCGCTGCTAAAAAACCTTGATGGATGCAAAGCTGTCCTGTCCCCCCCACACACCCTCTGCTCACCCACTGCCCCACAGTTCAATTAAAACCTTGTCTTTAGGTAAGATGTGGGAGAAGTTGTCATTTTTGTTATATGCTGGGGAGGCCATGACCTGGTGCAGCAGCATCTGCAAGTGGGGGGGGGCTTGGGTGAGCCCCTTCGGATGTGCTGGCGTGTTCCCAAACTGGGGCGCAGGGGAGGGTCTCATTGGCAGCTGGAAAGGGACAGGGAAAAAGAAAGAGGGAAGAGAGACAAGGGAAAGGAAAAAGGGAAAGGAAAAGCAAAAGCAAAAGGTTAGAAGGAAAAGAAAAAAGGAGAAAGAAAAGGGAAGAAAGGGAATGGGAAAGAATCTAAAGGGAAAGGGAAAAAGGAAAAGGGAAGAAGGAAAAGAAAAAAAAAGGAGAAATAAAAGGGAAGAAAGGGAATGGGAAAGAAGGGAAAATCAAGAAGGGAAAGGGAAACGGATAGAAAGGGGAAGGGAAAGGAAGAAGGGAAGGGGGAAGGGAAAGGGAAAGGAAGGAGGGAAAGGGGAAGGGAAAGAAGGGGAAGGGTAAGGGAAGAAGGGGAAGGGTAAGGGCAGAAGGGAAAAGGAAAGGGGAAAGGGAAATGGAAAAAAAAGGAAAGGGAGATGGAAAAGAAAAGGGATCAGGGAAGGGGAGAAGCTCTGGGTACCCAACACGGGGGGCAGGACATCTCCCGGGAGGCAGTGGCCAGTTCCGCAGCTGCCTCTCCTGACACATGGGTTTCCAGCAGCTCATTTCAGAATTTGCAGCAATGGGAGTAAGCGTGCCTGACTTCAGTACCCGGCCCAGTCGTGGTGGTGGAGGGGTTTGCTCAGAGGAAGCAAATCTTTACATATTTATGAACGTAATCGTTTATGGGAAAAGAAACAAAGAGAAAGTTGATTCTGGTTGCAGTGAGAACTGGAGCAAACGAGCATCGCTCCCCATGGAGGCTTTACTGCAGCCCCAGAGATCGCTGCCTTTAATGGTCCTTGCTTGTTAACAGCCAGGAGAGTGTCAGGAGGGGGAAGAAAGGCAAAAATCTCCCAGTATTGCTTTCATAGCTTGGAGTTTCAAACTAATGTTGACGAGAATGTCATTATTGCTGAGCATCCACTGGGCTCAGAGAGTAAAATTCTTTTTATTCACCTCAAGTGTCAGGATTTGCAAGCCAAGAAATTTTCAAGTGCTTGTCTAAGTCCCTGTTTGTATGCAAATGATGTTGTAACAGTTCTTAGACTAAAAGACCTGATTTTCCAGTGCATCAGTCAAAGCATCTGTCAGCCTTGTCAGAAAAGAAATACTTCGATTCTTTCAGGTCAAAACAATCCAAAATTATTACTAGAATATTGAGGCAGTTCAAAGACATGAAGAGTAAAATGAGAATTATTCAAAGCCGTTTTTCCTTTCAACGAAGCTTTAATTTTTATTTTCCTTCCACATGTAATGCAATTTTTTTTCACAGGTGATGAAGTTTGAAAATGAAATAATTCAATGCAATATCGCAGTTGTCCATAATGGATCAATGAGCAGTACTGGATTCAAGCACATGTACAGGAAGAAACTGAGATGAGGAATGAAACAAGCTAAGGAATGGGAAAAAAAAATTAGGAAATTAAGTAGGGGCTTGTGTCAAGGCTTGGCAGCAGCAAGCAAGGCTCTGAGATCAAACACTTGCAGGGATGCTCTAAGTGCCGAGTGCTCGGGAAATGAGTCCTCTCCAGGAGGGAAGTCCACTCTCCAGAGATAAAACTGTGCCATTGGCACTGTGCACATGGACTCCAGAGATCTGAGGTTTTGTTCGTGGTAAATAAACAGGACTGTTGCCCATATGAACACTTTTCCCTTGGTGTGGCCTGGACCCATCTTTTGGCAAGACAACCAGAGCATCCTCCATGTGGCTTGGGTTGGTTGGAAATGAAAAACTCTGGATAGCAAGCCCAAATCTGCTTGCATGAAGCAATTTTTCTCAGCAGCAGGATTTCTGCTTCTTAATGAAAATGATTTTTTAACAACCTGCTGGAGAGCTCATGATGTTCCCCTGGGTCCCTGCGAGGGGGGATTGTCACTCTGCTTTTGGCAGAGAAAGCAAAAAGTTCTCCCAATAAATCCCCCCTCACCCGTTTCTCACCAATAAAGCAGCTAAAACCTGAAGAGCTTTGGCACAACAACCAACAAAAAATGTACCTCCAGCTCTGCTCCCTGCTCCACCTGCAGACAAGGACTGGGAGGACTGTGCGAGCAGGTCAAGGGAGGGGATTCTCCTGCTCTACTCCACTCTGGTGAGACCCCATCTGGAGTACTGTGTCCAGCTCTGGAGTGCTCAGCACAGTAAAGACCTATTGGCTTCAGTCCAGAGAAAGGCCACAAAAATGATCAGGGGGCTGGAAACCCTCTGCTGTGAAGAAAGTCTGAGAGAGTTGGGGTTGTTCAGCCTGGAGGAGAGAAGGCTCTGGGGAGACCTTACTGTGGCCTTTCAGTACTTAAAGGAGGTTTATAAGAAAGATAGGGACAGGATTTTTAGCATAGCCTGTTGTGACAGGACAAGGGGTAATTGTTTTAAACTAAAAGAGGGGAGATTCAGGCAAGGAAGAAATTCTTTATGCCGTGGGTGGTGAGACTTTGGCCCAGGTTGCCCAGAGAGGTGGTCAATGCCCCATCCTTGGAAACATTCCAGGTGAGGTTAGACAGGGCTCTGAGCAACCTGCTCTAGTTGAAGATGTCCCTGCTCACTGCAGTGGGGTTGAACTAGATGGCCTTTAAGGGTCCCTTCCTAACCAAACTGTGCTATGATTCTGTCGCTGACTAGGATGTGCTGTCACTGCTTGGGATCTCCCCCAGCACCACCAGCAGGTTCCCTGCTGTTTCCATTAAAGCCAGGGTTCAAGTGCCTGGGTTTCCTGGCAATGAAAAAGCTGGCTTAAGGTCTGGACTGGAACTGGTATCCCTCCATAAGCTGGTGGGAATGGGCTGCTAAGGGTCCCCACTTGTGAACCAGCAATAGCTGGGTGGTATGAGCACCCCAGCACAGCTCTGGTTTGTTCCCACCTCTGTCCCCTTCCCACAGAACCAGCAATGGTGCAGAAATGGAGGGAATCTCCCAGGGAGTCTGAAATGCTGGTTTGGGCAGCTTTAGGATTCAGGGGACTGCTAGAGGAGCCACGTCTCTATTCTCAAACAGTTACTGCAAGTTTCCCATTCCTGGTGCATGCAGCTTGTAGCCCTTCACTGACCATTGCTCACTGTGGAAGCCAAAGCAAGCAGCCCTTGCTCTGCACTGAGCAACCCCCTCCAGCATGGAAAACAGATGGATTTTCATTTACAGAGGCACAAGGCTCTCTCTTTCCTACATACACACAGAGTTCTGCATCACAGCCTCCATCATTTATATGAGGAACCGTGAGGAAATAACATATTATAATAACAGCATGAATATATCCCTCGAGCTCTGAATGATAAGGCAGTAATCAAGTTTCACCAACATGGAGCAAGATTCCACAACACTCTTTCCTAAAGATAAGCACATCCCAGGACCAGTGCAATACCCTCTCCCCACCAGCACGCATGGTCTTCCAGAGAAGTGATTTCTCCAATAGCCACTACATTAAGATATAGGCAGAATATCCAGATCTAAATCACTTCCTGATGTGCTTTCTTCTAATAGTCCTGATAACCATATTGCCTTCATTTTCATACCGTGTTATTTATTCATAGTACCTTGGGAAAGGAAGAGCCTCATGAACAGTGGGAGTGGACTACATACCTGCATTTTCCTCTCACTGATGCCTTACCATCACTTTCCCAGCAAAGGACTGATCAAACGACTTGCCAGCCAGCAGCACACTGCCCAGCAGCATCCCAAGCCCTCTGCCCCCCTGCAGAGCACACACTCCTTGTTCTTCTCCCAGAGCACAGCACGAGGTGTGGCGACATTTGCCTAACACAACCCTGACCTGATTCCAGATTTGCTCCCTCCGATTGTGGGTATTTCAGGCTTTCAGAAACCTGCATTGCTGAGGCTGACTGACCCATCCATCCTGCCAAATGCCATCTGTGCAAGCGAGTTTGAACTTTGGGATGGGCAAGCAATCGAGCAGAAATGTGAACGCTCGCTCCCAGGCATGCAAACATGACTCTGCAACTGCGGCCCGTGCCACCCAGGCAGGGCAAGAAGCTAGGATGAATTGACGGCCGCAGTCATGATATAATATCTTGGTACTACATAATTTTGTTCTTCTAAATTAAGCACATGAAGTGGGTAGATGGTAGAAAGTATGATTGGACATGTGGTGGTGGAGATTACAAACTCCAATTTGAAAAAGTGGCAAAAAAGCCCAACTGTTTCCCTTGACTTCACCCACATTTCCAAGGTCAGCCACCGAAGCCTGAACACGACGAGGGAAGCACGAACACCTCTCCAGCTGTTCTTGGGCAACTGAAACGTGCTGTTTAATGCCAAGGCCATATGGTCCTTGTCTCCAACTTTCAGCTAAAAATGTACTGATTTCTAAAAGGCTCAGGCAAGAACAGAAAAGAACATTTCAAGTTCTTGCAAAAAATACAAGGAGATATAAGTTCCTGTGAGATTTTTACCTATTTTATCCCATAGCTTCAACCCCATAATTAGGTCTCCTGTCACTTCACTCGATGCTCTGCCCCATTTATCTGCAGCTTTCTGACACCGTTTCCATATCTGGTAATATTTTTTCGATTAATGTTCTCAAAAGAAGAAAGAAAAAGGATCCTTGACCTCCACTCAGATGACTGAAATCAGAGAACTGCTCTAACTTTGTATTTCGAGGGAGATGATTGCGGTGTCAGAGTAGGACATCTATAAAGTAGGAGACATATATATGTATAATTATATATATATACACAATTTATATATATATATATATATATATATATATATATAAAGTAGGGTATATCTAAAGTAATGGTCTCCATACAGCAGATGTGTCCCAGTCAACATCCCAGCAGGCTGATTTTGGCCTTCCTGAAACTGGACGCTGAGAGGAAAGGTCCTGGAACAGCACAGGGTGCAAAAAATCTGATTTTTTTTGCAAATCAAGGCATACAAAATGCAAGCGGTGTCTGAGCAGATGCTGCAGCCTTAAGCCGGGGCAGAGAGGACATATGCTAATCTTGCATTTAAATCAGAGTCAAAATTTATTAACAGTGAAGAATCTTCCTGCCTGTGAAATGGTACAAGCTTCCAGTCAGATCTGAGCAGTGAAACCATGTTCCCAAATGCCAAATCTAGGAATAGAAGAGCCGTATGTCAACTGCATCACCTTTTTATCTGATAGATGTTTATTAAGTGAAGACAGAATATCTGTTGCATAAAAGGAAGCCACCCGCTGCCAAGCAGCAACCTTCACTCTGCCACAGACAAATGTGTTCTCAGATAATTTATGCTAATACCATACTTCAAGTTACACCGTGCTTGCCAAATTTTGAAAGACCAGATTCCTCAGTGCTACAACACAACCCAGAAAGAACTACCTCCTCCTCTGATGGGGGCATAAACACTCAGTGATGGCTGAAGCTCCCTTGGAGGGGGCTCTTGGCTGGGTCAGCAAGGCCAAACAGGGAGTGCCTACAGAAGACTGGACTCAGGATATTTGGGACAGAAATTTGGCATGGTGAACTCCTCTTGTTAGCCCATCTCCATTTGCAGACATAGGTCTCAGGCTCATCTCTATTGCTCCTAACAACTTCACCACTCTGGCACATGGGTCCCCTCTCAAGCCACCCAGCACCTGGTCCATGCTCCGATTTCATCTCTCCAAGCAGCAATATTGCCTAGTCTGGGGCTGCTGGTCCCTCCTGCCCAAGTGTCAGGCTGTGCAGCTGTGTTCCTGAGGAGGGATGAGCTGCTGGCAGCAGGAGCAGTTCACCTGGCTTACAATCAGCCTTGGCATCTCCATGGCAACTCCAGTGGTTGCTGCACTCCTGATGGCTCATAAGGACCTGCCGCACTCAAGAGCAGCAGTTGCAATCAAGTTCTGTCTTGGTCACCTCCAAGGGGGCAAGAGGATAATGTGGAAGAAATTAATAAGAGGCATCAAACCCACTTTGAACAGTGTAATTGCCACAACAATTCCTCTGGATTAAAATTAGTCTGTTCCTTCTGTCTCTCAGTTTTTGCTCTGCTACTGCTGCTCACTGGTGCCCTGCACACATCTGTGGAGGAGGCTGAAGGGGACTGAGCAGGACAAGCCGTGCTCAGATGGGCTCACAGTACCAGGACTGGGCTTCACTGGCAGAACATGAAAGATCCCAAATGCAAGCACAAAAAATCCAGCAGCACTAACCTATTGCACCTTTCAGCTGCAGCATACTGGAGGGAGAAACGTCTGAAAAACCTGCTGGAGAGTTTTTGCAGCAAAAAAAATTAAAACCAGTTTCATTATAAGACATATGGGAGTCCTGACCTTATCTTCTAGGTCAAAGACTCAGTCCTGCCCACAAGGTCACCTCAAATTCTCAGCCTTCACCATTCCTGAAATCTTTTGCAGGTGGGTGACCATGCTGCAGTAACCCCTGAGGGACTTTTGTCTTTCCAGCTAAGTGAAAAGTGTCTTTTTTGTGCACAAGCTGCAGAGCAGGTCTCCCTGAGGGCCACACTGCTGTGGGAGAGGTTTGCACCCCAACTTGGAGCAAGACTATCCCTGACACCACCCAGGCACTTGCTGGGTGCATGCCTGATGATCACCAGGTAGGATTTAGCCATCCATCACTATTCAGGAGCCAAAAGGCATGTCCATCTCAAGGTTCACAGCCCACTCACCCCCAGGCTCTGCTGCTGTGGTGGAAGCTCTCCCCCTGCAGCTTCATGCACCAGGACACTGGGGAGAGCAACTTACACCAGTTGTAGGGTTAACATGTTTGCATTCATATTCCAAGCCTTGCTTTCACATCTATAACTCATTTTCCAACATCTTCAAGCAAATTTCACACCGTTGGAAAAATGTCAAGGGTTTAATCTGATATGTGTGATACTTACTGATGCCACTAGGGAGAGAGATGATCGTATCTTCCACTTCCCATCATGTTTCTTGCAAGAGTGAAAACATATCAGGAGAATTCACTGGCTTTTGCTATACTTGGTATATGCAAATGAACATAAATCAAACTATCTGAGGAGCACAGGCAAATAACTTAGCATATAAGAGACTCAAGGAAGAGCTTACGTGACCCAAAGCTTATCTGTTTTTTCCAGTTGTATTAGATGTGGTCTCAGGGTATGTGGCTTCGCCAGCAAGCGTGGCCATGGCTGTACTTCAACTGCATCAAAAGCAGGACCTGAAGCCTTGGACCAGCCTCCTGCAAGCCTCGTGCTTGGCATCAACTGGATTAAGAGTGCAATTAAAGCAAGCTGAAAAAAACAAGGCAGATGGATGAAAACGGTAGTGCCTCAATACTGGGATCTTCCATAGATTAATTTATTCCCAGGAATATCAGCAGGAGAAGATTCCTCCAAATCTGCAACAAATCCAGAGCGGGCATTCACATGCAGCAGAGAGGTTGGTGACAATCTTGTGCCACAAAACAAAATGAGCAGAATGAAGAAAGCAGCAATGTTCTTTCTGGTTTGGCTTGATCTGAAACCCAGGGTTTAAAACAAAGTGCCTGCAAGACCAGGTATTAGTGGTTTGCAGAGCTGTGGTGGGGCTGGGGCTCCTGCAGGGTCTCGTCGAGAGGGTGACGGGGCTGATCTGGACATGGTTGCCCACTTGGCAGCCAGCCCACGGAACCACGCAGAGAGGATCTGTGCCACAAAAACAGCTGAAGGAGCTCAGTGTGGCCAGTGCTGGAGGGAGCAGGGATGAGCTGTGGGCTGGAGCCCCGGCTGCTCACACTTCACCAGGGCACCCAGGCTTGCACTGCTCCCCATCCTGGGCAGAATGAAAAGGCTTGAGTTAAGCCCTTTGCAGTATCAAACCCTTTTCTCTACCAAGAAAATGAATGCTCTATTTTAAAGCTTGGGGTATGGTCAGTAGAGGAAAAAATACTTGGTATTTGAATTTTGGTCCTCGCCTGACCACCTGCAGACACAGGGAGGAGGCAGGGGTAGGGCTCCAGTACCTGTGGTGGGAAGGATATCCATCACTGGGCAGAGAGGACCAGGCGTTTCAAATGTCACCCCAGTCTGATGACTCCAGTACCCACACCACCTCCAGGAGACCCCCTGGGCCTGTGGATTAAATTCAGCTGTTATTAATCCATGACATTCTTCCGATACGCAGATATCAATCAATATTATTGACTTCAGGAAATTTTGCACTGAGCCCATAACTACAATTTAATTTTGCCCAGACCAAAGAAAAAAAAAAAAACAAACAAAAAAAACCCAAAAGAAATGTACGCGGCATGAAAGCAATATTCCTAAGGCTTCATTTTGGAAAGACATTTGGATCTCAGAAATAGGACTTGAAGTGTTTGTGGCAAGGAATATGCTTAATTAGATTCATGTCTGAGAAGTCCCCAGCTGTTCTGCAGACAAACAGAAATATCTGAGATTTCTTCCAGCTCTATGGAGACACAGAGATTGGCTCATCTCCCTGTTGCCCCAGTCTGAGAGATTTGCACGTACAATTATTATCTGGTGCTGTTTCAGACAATACAAGATGCCACACAATCTCTGAGCACAGAGCAAATATTCCAGCATTTTGTTCCATGATTACTTCCACCCTGTTCACTTCAGCATCTGAAAAATTCTTTGCTATTTTTTTCACGTGAAAGGCTTTCTGGAAGTTGGACATAAGATGCATTTATTATGAAATGAAAATACCTCATATGTTCAGGATGGAAAAAAAAAATCCCTGGCTTTCAAGAAATCTTTGTGAGCTTATTAAAAACAAGAGCACTCACTATGCATGTCGTTCTGCCAAATGAAAAATTCCCTCCTGTCTTCTCAGGCTTGTAAGCTGCTTTGTGCTAAGACATCTCTTTACAGTGTCCAGCACATTTTCATGGTTTGTCTAACTTGGAATAAAATATCAGCTGCCTTGTGAAGACAGAAGGGGACCGCAGAGCAGCCACACCTTGGCTCCATCATTATCAGAATGGGATGCTGGGGAAGCCACTGGTGACAACATCCTCCCAGCCCTCTGGCCCTGAGGGCAGACCCCTGTGCTGCAGGGAATGGTCATACTCAAACCATGTGTCTGGGGAGAAGCTGAAACAGGAACTGTGTGCCAAAACCACAGCTGACCATAAACACCACAGCTGAAGAAGCAGCGAGCCGTGACGACTTCCAAAATCCACATCCCCAGGGCACCGCGGCAAATCCAACCACACGCGTAAAGACTCAGTTTGGGAGCTCAAGCTCCGGCCATGATTCCCAGGCCCCATCTCATCAGCTCAGCTGCTTTCCCCTTCTCTTTTTGGTTCCCCATCACTCACCTTATCCCTGTTTTTAGGGGTCCTATCCCCAGCCCTGCTCCTGGTGAATGCTTTGAAACAAAGCTGCAGTACATGACGCAGTGGTAAGTGTAAGGGTTGGTCCTCCACTGACTCCTCTAATTTCTCCTGCCAACCCTTGGGCTCCTCCATAGCCCATCCCACCAGCCAGGCTGGCCTAGGAAGAGGTGCAGAAAGGCACCATGCAAATCATGCAACTGGCCACTGCACATGGAGGAGCCCAACTGGGCATCTCAGGACAACCAGCTGCCATGCTGCTGGTTACAGCCCGCAGCACGTGGCATTTTGGAAATGCAGCTCTTACCGAGGTTTGTCCCAAGGTGTTGGGGTTGGGATATACAGCAGAGCATCAAACACTACCAACCCTTGGGAAAGTGAGATTAACTTCTCACTGCCGGAGCTACCCACAATGGGGAGTCTCCAGGTCCTGGTGGAACATGTCAGATAAAGAATATCGCCACAAACTCCACTGTGGTTGGGCTGGACTTGACAGTGAACAATATATATTGCAAGAATCAGACTAGAAAAGTGCACCATGGAGATCACCTTCAGCAGATAGTAGAACAAGTCAGGGCTCTAATAGTTCAGTTATTTTAAAATAACTTATTTCAAGAAAAACAAACAAACAAAAAAAGCCTTCCAGAGGGAGAAGTGAACTTTTCAAGCTAACTGGAAAAAAACTGCAAAAGTAGCTCTATCTTGCATATCACTGAGATCTCCCTCCCCACCCAAGGAGGGCCACACAATGTTGGCAAGCACCCAAAGGTTTTCCTGGAACTAGGATAACTTGTTCCCACGGGGCAGAGCGATTCACCCAGCACGGCTGCAAAACTCTGCATTTCATCTGACTGGGGATGAGATGCGTAAGAGCAACTAGAAGGATGAATAAACACTTGAGCTTTGAAGAGCTGCTCTTGGTAGCCAGCAGTTACATTCATTACCCACAGCCATCTAAAATAGGACCTCTCGAGTCTCCCTCACATGGTACGAGCCAAGTCAGGCAGTTGGTAGGTGGTGGCACTTGGGCAGGCAGGTTGGTAATTTGGGACAATTCAGTTCTGGATCACACACGGCTCATTTGCTATAGCAGATCACAGTCTCCATGTGGCTTATCTGTGAGGCTCTCTCCTTCCCCTAGTTCTTCATTGCCATTTGTTTTACAAGCAATTAATACTGTTTAAGAAGATGATCAGTTTGGACTTTGAAGTTTTTTTCTCTGATCTGCTAATGTTTGCTCCTTAAAATAGAACTTCAAATATTGTGGCATTCTGGATGTTTTCTGTTTCAGTAACAGGCTGGTAATTGTAATTAGTTTTATCACGGTGGAAATAAAAAAAATCTGCTCTGAATGTGTTCCTTTGAATTTAGTTAAAAGGCACTTTTCGAGCTGACAATCATTTTGACTGTAGTTTGTGAGAAAGACTCAAATTTTAAACTTACGGGAAAGGCTCATTTTACTGCAGGGTTGAGAATCCACTGTCTCCAAGCTCCCTGGCATTGCGAGGTGCTAGTGAGAGCCAGAGCAAATATTTCTCTAGGCTTCCACTTCCATGCAGTATGTTTTAGATTACTCCTAAGTGGATTCTGGAGAGGAAGCTGGGAGTGGTGGGAGGGAAGGACACAAGTAGGTAAGAATGAAAGGAGGCAGAGCATGGAAAAATGGAAGGAAATGGCCAACTAAAGAAAAAAAATTGCACAGAAAAGGTGAGGAGGTACTGGCAGGATTGATCATACAGAAAGCTCAGAGTTATACGTAGTAGACTGCATAGATAAGGATAATAAGAAATATGTAAGAATAATGTATTAAAAGGATTGCTGCTCGTCACTTCAGGAATGGCTGTGAGGCACTAGAAGTGAGATGGAGAAAACACGAAAAAGGGAGTGAGTGAGAGGAAAACATCAAGAAGACACCAAAAACATTACAAGATGTTGAAAAGGTCAATATACAGCTCAAAACATTCAATATATGGTTCAAAATATCCAAAATACTATTTTTCATGTTTGGAGAACTCTGCAGTAAGAGTAGCCGTCGAGCAGTGTGCCCAGGAGGGCAGACATGGCTGGGCAGAGGCTGTGCCCAGTGGGAAGCTGGTGCTGGTGTGCAGCAGGGGCAGGAGCCAGCCAGGGTCAGGCTCTGCGCAAACCAGCACCCACACACAGCCCCAAACTGCTCTTTCCAACCTCCTCTTTTACTCTAGCAGGTACCAAACCTGGCTCCACTGTGCTGTTGGGAATTCATGCTGGGCAGTGGGTTACCTTGCACCAGGCAAAGCAGATCCTTAGTATGAGTCCTTCCGCGGGTGATGTGTCCTCTTCCACTAGCCAGAATGTGCAACTCCTTTCAACGATGAGATGGCTCTGCCCTCCGAGTCATTTCCATGTCAATATTTATCACAGTGGCCTGCAGCACCTGTATAGTGCTAGTGGGACATACAGGATGCAGGAAAATAAAAAATTGAATTGAGATTGAACTTCTGCAGTCAGATTCACAGATGGGCAAGAGCAAGGGTAGCATTGCAAAATAGCAATTGAGGGCAAGGCTGCCTCTAACTCTGGGGATAATTGTCATGGAAACTACAAGTAAAGTAGCACAAAACACAAGAAGGTAGGAAAAAGGTAGCTGAAAATAGCTGCTCCAGGAATGTTTCTTTGCAAAGGTTCTAGACATTAGAAGTCAATTGAATAAACAGTTCAGTAATTTTAGATGTTCTTGGAAAATAGATTTTAAAGGGCAAAATGAGGCAAACCAGAAAATTATGGACCAATGAAACCTCCAGGAGAAAAAAGCTCTGAATAGAAAAGGTATGTAAGTAAGACTCCTGCAAGCTTTATTATATACATACCTACATATGTACAGATACATATATTCATACAGATATACTCATCTATGTGTGTGTGATTATATGTATACAGTATAGTGTGCATATATAGTTATATATACACTTATATATAGTGTGTATCCCTATATATATGCATACGCTATAAGCACACACTACTGAAAAAATAATGCTGAAAAAAGAAGCCAGCACAAACCAAATACTTCTTGCATCAAACTGAAGACAAAAGGGTTTCTCAGAGGTTAACTTGGCTGAAGTCCAAGGCCTTCAGCAGGAAAGCAAGTTGTTTGATGAGTTGGACCGGTGTCTAAATGGCATCTGACCAAGGATGGCTAAGACCAGAAAATACACAGTGAGGGTGAGATCCAGCCACCCAGCAGCAGAATGGATGGGTGCCAAAGAGCTGAAATAATCAGAAAATGTGTGAAACAGGGACCTCAGCGTATCTGCAGAGAGCCCTGATGGGTGGAAAGTGGGGGACGGGGGAGATATTCTGCAATTAACAGCAAGAATTTGATGGTCACAAACCAGGACACCTTTGTCTCTGCTCAAGAGAGCAGCAAACTGCATTTCACAAAGTGCCTTTTCTTTGCTGTGAGGAACACCTCCCTGTGCCAGACGGACAGTGGCAAGTCTGGGGTTATTCTCCCAGCCAGAATTGCTGGTGGGCTGATGCCTGTGAGCTGCAAGCGCAGGGGAAGGAGTAGGAGGTGCCAGCTGGGAAAGCAGAGCAGCAGGTACATCCTCTATGGGATGGTGCTGGGAACAGCAGGGCAAGATTCAGCATGAGCATGGAGGAAAATAGGTGAGTTGTGGACCTACGTCACACAGGTCACACTAGGAAAACATTAAAGGGCAGTTCATGCACTTGAGAGGAAAGAATTGAGCTGTAACAGGGAAAAATGTTAGCTGGAAGATGCAAGAAGCAGCAGAATATGTGACATCACTCCCCAGCATGCTGCTGGCTGGGGCCAGGATAATCCCACTCCAATTTTTACGCCACACTGAAATAAGCAGTGAATAAATGGGAATAATCCTGTGACAGCAAATGGAGTCTGTGCACTAGTAACTTACTAAAGTAACTAGTAAGTGCCAAGTGGTTTGTCTCAGCAGGCGAGATGAAAAGAGGTTGATTCAAGGGCAAGAACCTAAGAAGTGCTCTGGCATCACACTGGTGTGGGTTGTGGAGGGGGGAGAGTTTAGAGCTTGTCATAGCCACACCATGTGAAATGTAACAACTGGAAATTCAAACTACACCTCAAAAGGAAGCAACAGCAGGAGAACCATCTCATTTGCCAGAGGAGGTGATTGCTACCATAAAGTGCAAGGAATGGGGAAAAACGGTCCAGAGAACAAGCAATGAGGAGGAGAAAGTCAGGAGAGAGATGAAAGAAAAATAGTAATTGAGAGAAAAAGAACCCCACCTAAGTGGCCATTCTAGTCAGCTACAAAAGAAGAGTTAAACGCAGCCCCAGCTGCAGAGCAGCATGGTGGAAACGGGTGGGGAACAGCCACAGCAGCAAAGGCTGGTTGCTGCAGCCAGACTGGGCTTTACAGGGCTCTCACCAGGTATTTATGAAATACCATAGAGGCACAGCCTTCTTTACTTCTGAGAGGTTACAACATAGAAGGACACCAAAAGGAACTAATTACACAGGTTTTTATACTAAAAAATGTCAAATCGCAGCTGAACAAGATTAAATACGCAACCAAAAGTTACCTACATTGCCATAATGCCACTAATAACGCTAGCATTTATAGAGGGCTAAATCATGCTTTCCTTGCTTAAGGCCCTTCTCTCTGACCTTTGAAGGCTTGATCTCAACACACGATGTAAATCATCTGGAGAGTTTTCTTCACCTTTCCCAGATGAATGATATTCCTATTCTGGGAAAGCAGGGTTAGTCTTCCAAATAAAATAAAGAAAGATACTGGAGGTACTTGAGCATCTGAGTTCTCTGCTTCCCAAAGTCACTCAGACACCTCTATGCAATGGCAAAGCAGGTTCCATCAGCCGAGGAGCACCCTCCAGTACTGCACACAGAGATGGACTCTCAGTTCCAGACGGTTTTTATTTTCTTTACACTTATTAAAACTGACATAAAACCCCCAAAAGTAATAACCCAGCTGTTTTCACCCAAATTGAAGTTTCTCATGCTAGCAACTTGCCTATTAGTAAAAGCGCAACACTTGAGGCAGTCGGTGCCGGGGCAGCACAGCACTGTGAGCACGTACCCGCAAATCCCACTCGTCCTGGGACTCATAGTGCACTCAGGAGAAGGAAAGAAGTTCACCTTCTTCAGTTAAATTGATGTTCAAATCAACGTGCATTTGGCAGATGCTCTCCATGTACACTAATGTTCTGCAGTAAGGGCTGCAACTAAATTCCGGTATGTTTCAGAGAAGTAGCTTGCCCTGTGAACTTAGCGGAACATTCAGACTAAGTCCACTTCACTGTGGGGTTTATTTTAAAAGACAACACGGTATTAAATCATTGCACTGGTGTTTGCATCAAACAACCATTTGATTAAGAAATGCATGCCCAGTTTGCGACGAGATCTCAACAGAAATTATACAATGCTTCTCAGCCAAGCACTTTTCTTTGCATGATGTGAAAATGACTTGTTCTTATAGAGTAGAAAAAAAAAAAAAAAAGACAAAAATGAAGTTGTGTGTTTGAAAAGAAGCTGTGGAAAATACATCAATATTTGTAATTACAAATATTGATCACTGCTGCTCTGGAGCTGTCGCAGATGAAGGCTGCTTTCCCATAGATTCCATAACCCTTCTCCCTACTTTGTCCCCATCCCCACCACTACAATACTCCCAGCTCTTCCTTCCTAAGTGCTTCATGGCTATGTACTTCCCATGTACCCTGCGATGGGCACACAGCAGTCGTCGCTGCTGGCTGCATTCCCTAAACACCAGCTAAGCAAAAAGCATTGCTAGCACAGGGCACCGAAATAGAGGCGCAGCAGGGCAGGATGGTGTGGGTTAGCCAGAGCAGCTGATACTTCCCAGTTTGGGTCTGCCCTACCTGATCTGCATGTAACTTCAAGGAACTGGACGTTATTGGGAGCTCTTGACATGTACCAAATTTGGTTCAAGTTGGCCCAGGGGTTCAAATGCATTAGAGCAGAGAAACACAGACGGATGGGCAGAGGTTACAATCGCAAGAGACTATTGCTTTAGAAAAAGAGGCTTAGAAAAATCATCAAAGGACAAAAGTCACTAAGGCACCACAGGGAAGGCTGACAAGTTTGAGCTAAGCAGAAGGAAAATGGAGTAACTCCCAGAGGACTGAAAGATTTCAAAATCCTTGCTCTCCATTTCAAATTACCTCAGTAAACTGATAACTATCACATCAACCAGCCAATAACCTGCGGATTTAAACAAGCTCTTTGCTACCAGCACATGTAAACCCCAATGAATTCCAAACAGATGGTTTATTTAAAGATCACATTATATGTACTATAATCAATATCCAGATCACAGCAGGGCTGTTGCAAGGAAAAAAGATATAATTGTAGACACGTAAAAACCCTCCAGTTTGGACAGAGACTGGGCAAAGTAATGAGCACTTCTTAAAGTCTTAGAAATGTAGTGAAAGAGCAGAAGTGTGTGTAATTACCAGTGAGAGGCATTGTAGCAAAGCAGATAAAGTTAATTACACAGTACAGGAGCATTTTCAGTTGATGTGGTAGTAATCATAGTCAACAGAGAAGTGCCCAACAGACGGAACCGCATAAAATAAAAGCAATCGTGGTGAAAGTGTACAGCACAAATTACCTAAAACCCAAAGGCAGATACAGACACACAGATGGAGCTGACAGATCTTAATAAAGATTTGTGGATTTCTACATGCAATGGGATACCTTAAAAAGCTGCAGACCTTACCTCGTGGATGGTACCCCCTCAAAAACTGTCACATCAGCCTGGAGGAGGTATCAATCTCTGTGGTCCCTGTGGGGAAGCAAGGGCCAGATCCAGCACCAGTCTGTGACAACACCCACACCGTTTGTCACAGGAAACACCAGCCGTGTCCTGGGTGCTGCTGCTGTGTATGAAACAAATACACCAGCAAGCTGGTGTGGAGTACCAATTTTCTGAAAGTAAATCCATACTGGGGAAAAAAGATGCAGTAAATAGACCTCATGTTGAAATTCAGGCTTGCAGGCTACCATTTCATACAGACCATTCAACATCTGCATCCACCAGTCTACATTAAAAACAGGACCTAAAATAAAAGGTTCAAGTGTAAATAATTTGTGTGTGTATATTTATACATCTTTACAAACGACATTTTAGTATCTCTTGGCTTGATGACAGGATAGATACCAGCGTAGGACTTCACTTCCCCATGCCAGCAGTGCCATCTCCTTCTCCTCATTACAGCTGTTTCACCCAGGAGCTGGCTCTTCCCTGATATTTTCATGGCTTATGGTGGGCTCCCACCTCTTCAGAAGAACCTTTCTCCCCAGGATTTCCTGAAGCAGCAGCATTAAATAAAGCCAGCCCCAGGCAGCAGCATGCCATCACCCCCACCTGCATCCAGGGCTGCTGCAGGTACAGGGCAAAGGAAGAGGCTCCCCGAGTGACCGTCCCATCCCTCCTGCCAGTTTGATTTCTCATGGCTGTTAGGTCTCCCACTGATGATGTAGTTTCATCCTGTCTTCCCAAGGTAATAAACTTCCCCCAACATGGCTATTTGCTGGAACACCTCCATTAACAGGCTTTAAGGCTGTAAAATACTTAATGTGGGGACTACGGGCAATGTTGTCCTTCAAAGCATCCTGATGTGCTAGTAGGGAAGGATTTATTGATTTGAAAATACACAGATAAATAACTAAAAGATACTAATTGCTGTGAAACAGATACCTGGCTGATCAGATGCAATTAGCAACAGGGAGAGGGTGACAAAACAACATCAGGGAGGTCAAGAGATGCAGAAATCTCACTCCAAGGGCATTTTCTACCTGACCCTAGATGTGCCACTGCTTTTCTAATGCCAGCTGGCCAGCAGAGCTGTGCTGGAAGAGGGCTTGACCCTGTGCCGTGCACTCCCTGCTAATACAGACCGCGGTTTCTGAGAATCAGACTTGCAGAGATGAGAGCCGTATCTATGCCAACAATAATGACTTATGAAAACAGATAACTTCTAGTAGCTTATTCGGAAGAAATCCATGCCTAACACCTGTAGGTTTACATAGTGCAGCTGTGAGTATTGCTGTCAACACTTCCACTGCTGAAGCGTAAAGAATGAAGCCAGACATGTCTCAAGTGCCATCTTTTCCAAAGGTAAGTTAAGTTAAAACAGCCCTGCAAATGAAACCAATCCATCGGCCTTAAAAGTGTCTGAGGATCACAGCAAGGTGAAAAAGCGTAACTGGTATTACCGAGGTGAGATGGCAGCTTGCAGTATGATGTTTGTGCACAAAGAGCATTTCGTTACAGCATGGACACGCCAACCAGCTCCCAGGACCCTTCACATCTTTTGTGCTGGGAAAGCAAAGACATCCAGCAATGCTTGGGTCTAACCCAGGGCCCTGCTGTGGATCCTGATCTGCTGGCAGAGGATGCTCACAGTGCCAGTGTGGTCCCTGTCTCTGAAGGCCAGGAGAGCCAGGCAGTGCCACAGGACCTCCTTGGAGAGGAAGACAGAGCACTTCTGTGGCCCGTCGCTGGTAAGGGCCATATAGTCCCAGATGGTGTGAGCTTCTACCTTTGCAGGCTAGGAGAGAGAAGCACCCACAGCTGGTGGGGCTGGACAAGCAGAAGAAGTGACAGTGGGGGTCCCTGGCTCCATCAATGGCACTTGTGAGCTAAATGTCATAACGACACTACCATAACGGGTGGCTTCCTGCAAGCACAAGTCAGTGTCTGGCCAGGCACAGCAGCCTGGACACCAGGCAGTGGCTGGGGAGGGGGACAGGGCAGGTTTCGGGTGGTCTGTCCCAGCTGTGCCCCTGCAGAAGGCTGGTGGTCCCCAAAGCTTTTGGTTAGCATTTAGCAATAGTGGGGCTTCACTTTGCAATAAAGCCAAGCAAAGCAAACACCCAGAAGGTAGAGACGCAGTTATTGCTCTGAAACACTGTCACCTTGTGGCAGCTCAGCCCCAGCCAGACACGCTGCAGCTGATGGACTTTGCTGGGCGTCGAGGTGTCCTGGGCGCAGCTCCAAGGGCAAAAGGCTGGCCAGGACACAACGAGGGAGCAACCTCACCCAGGGGGAACAGGGAGCTGCCTTGCTCTGGGTAGCATTTATTAATAGCTGTTACTGGAGAAGGAGATCTGGAAATCTGTATCTGCACTTCCAGCTCTGTCTGTGGCCTTTTGCGGCTGCAAAACTGGTACTATTGAGGGTGGCATTAACTGGGGTACCCATGATGCTGGTGAAGGATCTGGAGAGCAAAACTTACGAGAAGCCACGGATCAAATTAGAGGTGTTTGGTCTGGAAAAAGGGAGACTCAGGGGAGACCTTATTGCTCTCTATAACTACCTGGAAGGAAGATGTACTGAGGTGAGGGTCAGACTCTTCTCTGAAGTAACAAGTGATAGAACAAGAAGAAACGGACTTTAGTTGCACCAGGGGAGGTTTAGGTTGGATATTGGAAAAAGTTTCTTCACAGAAAGGTTTGTCAAGCCCTGGACCAGGCTGCCCAGGGAAGTGGTGGAATCACCATCCCTGGAGGATTTACAAGATGTGTAGATGTGGTGCTGAAGGACATGGTTTAGGGGTGGACTTAGCCGTGTTAGGTGAATGGCTGGACTAGATGATCTTAAAGGTGTTTTCTAATCTATATCATTCTATTATTCTGTGATGACCTGTGACTGTCTGAGATACTGACCATGCAAGATACGTCCACCCAGGAACTGCAAGGGGCAACTAGACCTCTCTCCGTGCATGAGCATCACTGGGGGGAGCACGGGGTCTGCACCCTCCTCCACAGTGCCTGGGGAGAGGGAACCCTCTGCCACAGGGAGGAAAAGTCAGTGTGTCTGCTCCTGTTAGACACCAGAGAGCTACAATACCCCTTGATTTTGCGAGTGGATGGCAGATCTCTGCTCCTTGTGAGAGGAGCACCACCATTAGTGGAAGTACCACTATATCGCACTATTTTTAAGCTTGACCACACAGCTAAAAGGGCTGACAAATCTGTCCTCCAAAATCACTGTTAGGCAGAGGAGACCTCCTTGGATGCCTTAAATGTCACCAGAGCCACTCCTGGGGTTGGTGCGAGTAAGAAGGCAGGCAGTATTATTGCTTCGTGGGTATAGAGGCTTAGGGAGGTGCTGAGGAGATTGTGCCAGCTGCAAGAGGTGCTGGCTCCTACTTTCAGGGTGTATTATTGCCATTTAAACAACCTGCAACATCTCCATACTGTCGCTTTTCAAGCAAGAGCATTGTTAGCATGACTAGGAGGCACCACAGAGCTCCTTGCAGACCTCCTGCATCTTGCAGGGAAAGAAACAATCATCTGAGGTCCATTTTGGAACAGAAAAAAAAAAAAAGAAGTAGACGCTTTTGAACACTGTAAGGCCACGTGAGAATTACGGTCACTACAAGACCTTCTTTCTTCATACAAATATCTGAGTTATAAATATTGTCTCTGAATTTCCTGTCATGTTTAGCAGTGAATGTTATGTGCATGTAGCCAGCTCTGTTGCTTAATCATACATAAATATGAAAATGCAGGCAAATATTTAGAGACAATAAATGCTGAGGGGTTTAATTAACTGGCGTTTCATATAGTTACAAACCAAAGCACAACATTTCAGCAGTAACTAAACCCAGGAAAATTAAAATTCGGCTCACTTACTCCTCTCACACCTTGCAACTTCTTTTGGGGCCAATTAAAAAATGGCAAATCCAGAAATGGGAGAATGAACAATTTTTTCTCCCACAGTATATAATGAAACTGTGGCTTTTGCTGCCACAATGAACCATAGATGCCAAAAATGCAGCGACACTGATATGGAGTGTGTATTTCTACGGACAGTTAGAACAGCCAGAGCTATAACAGTTACAAATGACGCGACTTTTGGAAGAGAGGCAGATCTACAGCTGTGGCTGCAAACCAATCTTTACCAGGGATTAGGAAAAGAGCTAAGGTGACAGCCAGGTTATCTCCTTACAAGGGAGCTGCACATACTTTCCACCTTCCACCCAGCGCTGGAGAGACCGGCTGCAATAACTGGATGTTGGAGCTGACTGAATTCTTTTCTCTTCAATTTTTGTGAGCTGATCCCAGCTCGGCTGCTCACATGAGTAACGCTCACCCGTGCGTGCAGTGCCTCAGTGTATGAAACATCAGCCTTACTTAGCAGAAAAAAACCCCAACCATCCTTTTCTTCCTAAACAAGGCACGCTAAGAATAAACATCATACCGCAGCTACAGAGCACACCGCCCAGGAAAACTAGCTGGGGACAAGATTCAAGAGAAAAATATGCAAGAGGCCTAAAAGTGTCTGTCATAAAACCCCCTAATTGATGGGTCTCTGAGCAAATGCAAAGGTCAACAGGCAAATAACATCAACACTGCTGCAAAAGATCTACGTGCTGTTCCCTGCAAAGCATCAAAGCAATTCCTTATTGCGCAATCAATACAAATGTGATTGCAACTCAAAAAAAACCCAAAAGCTAAACCAACCCAGACTACTCCTAAAGAAACAAAGGAGCTGCCCAAATTAAAACACAGATTATCCTTTATTTTATTCTAATACACCAATCACCGATGATTTAAATGAATGAAAAATAATCAGAGTCAACATAACAAATATTAGCACATAAAAAATGCAGAAGACAAAAGTTCCTTTCAGCAAACTCCTAAATAATTCACACCCAATATAAAGAAGCCAACCTTAGGAATACGCTGTGCCAAAACAGTCAAAGAAACAGTTTCTCCCATGATCTAGGCTGAAAACCCAACCTCAAAATAGAGGCACAGGCAAAAAGTGGTGTTTAAAACCCAGTTCCAGCAAAAGGCATCATTTAAAAGGCATCATTTAAAACCTGCGTGATGAAGACACATACGATGCTGTGCCCATGTGCTCCATCTATGAGACTGGGCACAGACAATTTGCAGGCAGAGCAGGACCAGGGCTGGTGGGGTGGAGTGACAGCCAGGGACCACCCAACCCAGCTGCCAATCACCCACCCATTTTGGCTCACCCCCGCCAGTGGAGAGGGCACCTGCCAGAAACGTGCTCCAGCCCCTGGTACCAGCAGCCTCTCTACAACTACCTGAAAGGAGGTTGTAGCAAGGCGGAGCTTCACCTGTTCTCCCAAAGAACAGGTGATAGGACAAGAAGAAATAGCCTCAAGTTGCGCCAGGGGAGCTTTAGGTTGGATATTAGGAAAAAATTCTTCACCGAAAGGGTTGTAAAGCACTGGCCCGGGCTCCTCAGGGCAGGGCTGCAGCTCCCATCCCATCCCGGGGGGATTTAAAAGACACGCAGATGTGATGCGGGACACGGTTTAAAGTGGACTCGGCTGTGTCCGGCGAATGGCTGCACTAGATAACCTTAAAGGCCTTTTCTACCCGAAGCAATAATTCCATTAAGTCAGAAAAGACAAAGCAAAGACCATTAACAACGGCCGCGGCCCGCCCGGCCCTGCAGCCCGCGCGCGCCACCCCCACACTCGCGGCCCTCCGGTCCGGCAGGGGGCGCTGCGAGGCGGAAGCGCGTCGCCGCTTCCGCCCGGCGCGGCTGAGTCACTGTGCCGCGCCGCCGCCGCTCGCCCGTCCGGCCGCCGGAGCCGAGCTGCCCTCGTCCGGTCCCGTCCCGTCCCGTCCCGCCGCCATGCCGCTGGAGAACCTGGAGGAGGAGGGGCTGCCCAAGAACCCTGACCTGCGCATCGCCCAGCTCCGCTTCCTCCTCAGCCTGCGGCCCCGCGCGCCCGACCCCGCCGCGCGCGACGAGCTGATGGCGGCCGTGCGGCTCCACAGTGAGTGCGGCCTGCGGCGGGCGCTCCGGCTGCCCGCGGACCTGGGGCGGCTCTGCCTGCCTGTCTGTCTGTCCGGAGGCGCGGGGGTGGAGGCGAGGAGCCGGTCGGACTGTCTCTGTTCATTTAACCCCGCGGCGGTCGGGGGGGGGTGTGTGTGGGGGGGGGAGGCTACGCGTTTCCCAGCTGGAGGATCATGGAATCGCAGAATCGTGGAGTGGTTTGGGGTGGAAGGGACCTTTACATGTCACCTAGTCCAGCCCCCCTGCAGTGAGCAGGGAGATGTTCAGGTAGATGGTGCCCCGAGTCTGTCCCTGGGGCATGGAGAGTCCAGAAGTAGTGGGGAGAAGGAAGGGGGAATAGGGGTTTGGACATAGTGTCCTGGTGCCCTGCCGCAGCTTGCCTACGTGCTGATGTTTTAAAAGGCCTGAGTTGAATACAGAGGTCCACTGTGGTCAGAGTCAGATAAACAGTAAGGAAAGTGCAAGAGAGAGAAGTGTAAAGAGAGCCATGATACAAAAGAGTCAGCAAAAAGAAGGCAGAAGCACTGGATTTAATAGGTACCTGATCACAGAAAGGATGTAGATGGCATTGACAGTCATGTTGTCCTTCAGCGCTCTGCTCCACAAACACGCAGCAGTTAACAGCAGAATTCTTCCTGCTTTTCTCTCAGACATGGCTCCATATTATGAAGCACTCTGCAAGTCTCTGGAATGGCAGATAGACATGGATCTGTTGAACAAAATGAAGAAAGCTAATGAGGAGGAATTGAAACGTCTTGACAATGAATTAGAAGATGCAGAAAAGATCTTGGGGGAGAGTGAAATCCGAGATGCAATGATGGCCAAAGCCGAGTACCTGTGCAGGATTGGGGACAAGGTTGGTTCATGGCAGAGGCTTTATGGACTCATATTAAAAATGCTGCATCGTAATCCTCTTGGTTCAGCAGGTTCCCGTGAGTGCTGGGTGACATACAGTGCATTTTACCTATGGCACAACACAGACATGGATGGAAGATAGAGGAGGGTCTTACTGAAATTTAAATTATCTAGAAAAAAAAAAAAACAAGTAGCCCTTGAAAAAACCCTTTTTTTCCTTGAAAATTGAAAAAGTTATTTTCTATTTGCAGATGTTATTTTTCACTTTCCTTCTGTCTTTAGACTTCTCTAAGCTATTTACGTAGTGCAACTTAATTTCAAGTTACAGGGTAGGTTTTCATAGTTGTTAGATTGAAAAGGTATATGAGGATCAACTCCTTTAACTTGATTTACACTTTGATTCCTTAAGACTCGTCAGAATGCATAATGTTAAAGTCCTGTGGGAAACTAACAAACAAAGTCACAACTATCAGCGTGTACTAACGACACATTTTGTCAATATTCCCGGTGCTTTTAGCATTCTTACCGTAGAAAATACTGTCTTGTTAGGAGGGAGCTCTCACTGCCTTTCGCAAGACCTATGACAAAACTATGGCACTGGGGCATCGTCTGGATATCGTGTTCTATCTCCTAAGGATTGGCTTGTTTTATATGGATAATGACCTCATCACACGGAACATTGAGAAGGCAAAAAGGTACCACTTGGGCTGTTTGAGTGCACTACAGCACTTTTGAGACAAACTAACAAAAGAAATGCAGGATAAATACTTTGCTGCCTGGAAATGACTTAAGACTGGTTGTGATGGGTGGGCATTACCTTGTACTAGAGAGCTTCCTAGTCCTGGATTTTTTTATGAGGGGGAAGAGAAAAGAAAGATTAATATTTCTTGTCACCTGTTTTCTAGTAGCTGACTTAATTTGTACCCCAGCCCCTGCTCCCACTTTTCTGTTCTGTCGCTGTTAGAAGACAAATAACTTTGGGTGTGATCAGATTGTATGACAAAGCACAGCGCAGGATTGCCAGCTGAATCCACCTGCTGCCAGTGCCACACAGCTGGCTCTGTGAAGTACAACTTTTCCTCTAGAAGCAAGAGCCCACAGTGTGCTCTGGTGAGCTGTCCTTCCCATGTTTTCTCTGCTGGCTTCAGTGTCTCCATGCTCCAAGCACTCTGAACTTCACTGGTTCCTGCAGCCAGCTGTGGTTCCCAGTCTCTGCTGGTGTCATGAGACACCAGGGCAGAGGACATCTTCCCAGTTATGTTCCTTGGGCAAAGGTCTTTTTATGTTGCCTTCTACCCAGATTTTGTCTCCACCTGTGCTCCTGCTTACAGCCACATCAATTTTGTGTTAATGTGAGTCTTGAAAGGTGGCAACTTCTGAATCTTTTTTATGCCGCTAGTTGAACAGCTCCGATTTTAGCAGCATAGGCAGTGCAAATACATTGCCACAGCCGAGGCTGACAGTCCTGTTTACCTGCATATCTCATAACTTATTACAGAATACATTTAGATAAGTAAATATGTCTTTTTGTTCTGTTTCAAGTCTAATAGAAGAAGGAGGAGACTGGGACAGGAGAAATCGTCTCAAAGTGTACCAGGGCCTTTACTGCGTAGCTATTCGAGATTTCAAACAAGCAGCTGAGCTCTTCCTTGATACAGTTTCAACGTTTACATCCTATGAACTTATGGATTACAAAACATTTGTAACATACACTGTCTATGTCAGCATGATTGCCTTGGACAGGCCTGACCTTAGGGAAAAGGTAAGGAGAGCAGGTGAAAGCACAGATTCAGACAGACACGACCCTTCTGTAACACGGTCAGCTCCCGGCTGAAACCTGTTTGTTTGCTTTCAGGTTATTAAAGGCGCAGAGATTCTGGAAGTGTTACACAGTTTGCCAGCCGTACGACAGTATCTCTTCTCTCTGTACGAATGCCGTTACGCAGCCTTCTTCCAGTCCTTGGGTAAGACTGTACTTTGTCCTACAACACTATTCCAAGTGCTTCAGTTACTTGTTTCAGAGGGTCTACAACTGTTGTGAAGTAGCTGCTTGAGAACTGGAGCTACTTTATGCTGTTTGTTTTTTTTAACAGTGACCCAAAATTTGCTGCTGTTTGATTTCTCAGACAAAGAAAAACTTCCCATACCATGAGCTTTTTAAAGGTCCCATCTGATTAAGTGGAAAAGCATTTTGAAGATGGCTGTAGAACACCACCTTACCTGAAGGACCGGTTCAGACAGGAAAGCTTTGACAGGTTTTATCTTTGAAAGAAGTTATCAGACTCGCAGTCTGAAGGCCCTGAAATATCAAGCTGTCAGAGAAATTACATAGAAAGTTTTCATTTTTATTCCCACTGGCTTTCTGCTCTGATTTCTTATGTGAAAGGGTGACACTGGAGAAAAGCTTTTCAGAAGACTCTCATTCTTGCGAGGTCTCAGACTGCTTGTTTTCCTTGGGAGATTTAGAATACAAGAAAATACTTAGAGAACACAAAAAAGAGACCTTCATTTTGCAGAAGACACAGCCCGAGGAGATTGAGCACTAAGGGCAACATTTTTCTGTTGCTCGCCTTACTACTAGCTGAAAACTCTCAGGAGAAGTCACTTCAGTGCCTGGAAATCCTTGTAACTAATTTAAGAGCCAGAACCAGAACGTTCATCTTATTTCCTTACCCAGCTTTGGGCAACGTTTCATCAGGTAGTTACATACCAGGAACTGCTCGTTCCCCAGCACCGCACTGCTCCCCTGTGACAGCAGGTCCCACACACGCCTTCAGCAAGGTGGTCTCCCCGCAGCAGAGTGGGGACTCGCTCATCCCAAAGGAGGAATCTCTGCTGAAGACAGGGTCTTGTTAGCTTTGCCACAATATTGTTTGCATGTTATTTCTGCTTCTGTTTCTAGAAGTGATCCGGATTACACACACTTCATTCTCTGTGGTGTGGAATGCCTTTCGTATCCTGAAGTGTAAAAGAATACAGTATAGTTATGTTCACAGTGATTACTTACTAACTGGTGTTAGGTGTTTTATTTACATAATCAATATTTTGCATTTCTTAGAGATTAGCGACTCTTTTTCTTTTTTACTTTTCAGCTATTGTAGAGCAAGAGATGAAAAAAGATTGGCTGTTTGCACCTCACTATCGATACTATGTACGGGAAATGAGAATTCACGCGTATAGCCAGCTCCTAGAGTCTTACCGGTCATTGACATTAGGATACATGGCAGAAGCGTTTGGAGTCAGCGTAGAATTCATAGATCAGTAAGTTATTAATCTCTTTAAGTCCATCAAGATCTCACTTTACACCTTTTAATTATTTATAACAATTCCATTATAAGTAAAAATCTTTGTTCTACTTTGATTCTAAACATGCCAAGTCATGTTTCTGTGGAAGAGCTGGGCCAAATTTATGTGAACCTTACATTTCAGTAAAGAAAATAATTTTATTGCAGTCGGGATTCACTACAACTTTACCAGTAAATGCCATGTAGAAACTAGTCTTTTATTAATAACTTTCTTCTTTATCCTGCTATATCTGTTGACCTCCATGTGCTATGAAACCAAACATTTTACAGAACGACTTCGTTCACAACTATGTGAAAACTTACTGTTACTTTGGGGATCCACACATTTTACAAACCCTGCCAGTCTCCTTATCTAGCTTAGCTTGCTTTCTGGTATGTGGGCAGGATCTGATGTTTTTCACTTAAACATACCCTGCAGCCTCAATTTGCAATTCTTTTCAAGTGTAAAACCAGCAGATTTAGATCATGAATAGAAGAACCTGAAGTGAGAAATTGACTTTTGGTCTATGTACCTGAAACACTGTTTCAAATGCTTTCACTGGAGTCACTCTTCATTCATAGAGAAGTTTCAGGTTTTCTAACACTGAAAAGTGTTACAGAAACATGAAAACTGATTGAAATATTCAGAAACCAGTGTTTCCAGAGAAACCAAATACCATTCAATTCAAAGGTAAATGTTTGGAAGTCATACTAGTTCTTAGGCTTCCCAGTAATTTATTACTAGTTGTAACTTGTCTTACTGTTGATCACAGGAATATTTACTTCTACCATCAGTGATGTGCTGTAGACCACCAGTTGATGAAGCAAAACAATAATTAAAATAAAAAGCAGCATATTTAGAGCTACTAGAGAGTAGGTAACTGTTAAGAGACTTTTCTAATTAACTGAGTGACATGAAGCTATTTACCTCAGGATAAAATCCAGATAGGCACACTACCTGGCTCTGAATTTGAGGAATAGCTGATGCTAAGCCAAGTGATAAATTTCACTAACTCAAGTATGACACTTGGCTTGAGAAGAAAGTACCAAGATATTTTGTCTTCAGATCGTTAGAATGATTATTCTTGTGTGTAATGTCCCAGCTTTAACAAGATGAGGATGAGTAAGATACCTCATGAAAATATATAGGGTGTTGTTTCAGAAAGACAGTATGGTGACACGGTTGGTTTGTTCCAGCAGGTTCAGTGCTGCTTGGTCCACAAGTTCTTGGTGAAACAGGATTTAACCAACCATTTTTTCTTTTCTTTACTTAGGGAGCTCTCAAGATTTATTGCAGCTGGGCGATTACACTGCAAAATAGACAAAGTAAATGAGATTGTAGAAACTAACAGGTATGCTCTCAATTCCTAGAAATCATTTTTACAGCACAGTTGAGTTCTATACATTTTCATGACACTACAGAAATGTACATGGCTTGGCGTAAAACATATTTTCACTTTTTAACTTTTTTTTTTCCCCCTACAATTCCTAGGCCTGATAGCAAGAATTGGCAGTACCAAGAAACCATCAAGAAAGGAGACTTGCTGCTAAACAGAGTTCAGAAACTTTCCAGAGTAATTAATATGTAATTTTTTTAATGCAAGGGAATGCAATTTAGATGTTGAAAACATTTTGCAGGTAACCTATAAATATATTGTATAACTTGGTATACTGTAGGTAAAAAAAGACCAGCAAGAGAGGTAGTGTTTTTACTTTCCACTTCACTATGTAAACAATGTTCTGTTTTGGTGTCTGGACCCCAGTTCATTTATTAAATGTATGATACCGTTGGTGATCTCTTGTAATATACTTTGTTCCTTTACGTGACTGTGTACACAGTGTTCACTATTCAATAGCAAAGCAGGGTCGAGATCTGTGAATAAGGAGAACTAATGGCAATCCTGTGCTTGCTTTTTTAAGACTTCTGTATTTGAATCAAAGGTGAAAAGAATCAGTGGCAGAATAGTAAAATAGCCAAAGATTTTAGCTGAGATTGTGCACCGTCCAGACGGGACAGACTCTTGTTGTGAGAGGATTACAGCTTAAGGGAGAAGGAATAAGGATATAAATGACTGGTGAGGTAATAAAATAACCATGAAAACTGTAAGGACTATTAACTTTGGGAACATCTTTAACTCAAGTAGCCTCTCCCTTCAAATTCCATTTTTGCTAGCTGTTGTAAAAGAATCGGCACATAAGCAAAGCATTACCTTTGCAGTTACTTCGTCTGTTGGACTTACAGATGTCAAAGTGCTGGTAGGAACAGTAGAAGATACTATTGCAGCTTGACACGATCAAATACTGCAGGGGTTACGGTTTCGTTCTTCACAGCTGCTGAGGAATAAATGTTCCAAGTAGGCTGCTGCCATACTGATGACACACGGTTTCTGGCCGTGGCAGAGCCTACGGCAGCAGCTGT